>JBBPRR010000381.1:0-25188 GCA_038093115.1 Hortiboletus flavorubellus
GAGCAGTGACTCCCATGGGGGAATAGCAAAGTCTGGAGGAGGGATTGTTCCACTCCCAGCTCGCTGGAGAAGCATGTACAATAAAGTCTGACATCGGGTTAATAAGACACCCAAAAATAAATAGAAACAAAAAGAACCTCGGCGTGGAACCCCTCGTGTTCGTATGTCATAAAGAGCGTTCGAGCAACTCTTCTCGTCAATTGGACAGTGCCGTTGGATATATTCGCGTACAATTTCGTGAGTCGCTCTCGCACGCGGTCCCTGAAGGAGAGGATGGTGCTGAGTGATGGCCAATCCTGATCGTTCTTTGGGACCTCAGAGTGCGGCTGACAAGATTCGTTAGCTTTTAAAACGGAAAGGATGGGTAGAGGACGAACATGACACTGGGCTGGGTCGTCCACATTAGGGTCCATACCTCTCTGTCCGTGGATATTTAGTCTTCTGCAGTACGGAATAAGACAACCCACCTCAAAAATGAACTACGTTGTGCGCAAGGATAAATACGAGCCACTTCATAAGTGGCGATGCACAACTGACCTTGAACTCCTCGGGTTGTGTATGAGATTCTTCAAGCAGACGGGAGAGATGAATATCTAAGAACGTGGGAATGTGACCAATATAAAACAGGCAGATGTGACGGAGGTCAATAGGTTTCTCAAAAAGCATGGACGATGGGATCATCCGGAGTGTAACAAAGTCCCATGCCTTCCACATGGCTTGCCAATCTCGCATGCTCGGAACACCAAACCTTTTACCGACGATTTCCTTGGTAGGCGCGGCAGGTGGCGGCAGCAAGGGGAACACGAGCGGCGAACGCTCTAGCAACCACAGGGAGTAGCGTGACGTGCTATCCATCCAACGCTGGATTGGTCGCAAACCAGCATCGGTGAACAAGACATAGGCATCTCTCTCCGAATACTAAGGAAGAGATGATGAGTACCCACAATATGGGGATAGACAACTGTTTACCTTGAGAGACATCTCGATCTTGATAAGCTCATCCTTTGAGAAATATACCTCTTCCTTGGTGCTTGGTATGGTGACCTGGTGAGGGTGAAGGCACTTGTAAAACGCCTTGTGGGTACCTGAAGCGGCGTGAATACGGAAGCCATGGCTCTCCGTACCTCAGAAATACTCACGACTACCTTCGTCGTAACGGTTGACATATTCCCAATTATTGAGGTCAAAGACCTCTGGGTCACCGAGAGCGATCCCGGCTGCCTTGAGACCATTCATCATGAAGTTTCTGGTAAAGCCCTTGGGGTCGTTGTAAGCAATTTCGATTTCCTCGCGGTCGTTGTCGTGATCAAGACCCAACAAGAGAGTATCTCCATAACCAGCGCGTAACGGCAGCGAGCGAAGGAACTGAGCATCCTCTCCTCGTGCAAAATTGCCTATAGAGGAACCTAGGAAGAGAATGTGAAGCTGCGGCTGTCCTGGAGTGGATGGCCTCGTTATGTCGCTATCTCCTGTGACTTGTCCAGTGGTGGCATATGATCCGGGGGGGTGGTCTTGATGGACCGTCTGAAGCGTATAGCGTTCAAGCGACGGACTGCCACTGTCAGCACAGACCCCATTATCAACTGCGTCCAGTAAGCCTCCTTGGAGCACAAAAGCGACGCCGTCTTCATAGGTGCCAAGCATTCCCTTTGCGTCGATCTTTCCTTGCATAGCGGAACCTACGTCAGAGCCGAGTAACTGAGTCAGAGTACGTTGAATTTCTTGTTCCTCGAGGTCGAGCGCAAAGTACGTCACAGAAGGGATGGTGGGAGTTCCTGACACGAAACTGGCAAGGGCACGTAGTATGTGAGAAGTCTTTCTCAGGGAACTGGGTTGTGCATCAGCATCCAAAACTGTTGAAAGAGAAGGTTGACTCCCGATGAGATCACGGGTTGGGATATGAATGTCACTTGGACAAATCGGTCTTCCCAAAGTGGGGTATGACAGAATCTTAGCGTTACTCACCCTGCGCCGAGCTCTAGTAGGACCTGAGCTGGCACGCCTTTATTGCTTGCCAGTGAACGGCGTTGCAGGGTTCTTACGATTTCGGAAGCATGCCTGTGGAGTATGTCTTCCTCAGCACCAAACAAGTAGTACTCTGGTGCATCTGTCGTTATCTTATCGTAAAGCCTGAGACCGCGCTCGTTATAGAGAAGATGGGTGGGTAATGACTTTGCGTTAAGCGGTGCTTTGAGGCCCCTGATGATAATATCGAGGGTGTCGTGCTGGGGTTTATCCGCACCGTTTCGACAGTTTCGAATATCAAGAATGTGAACGGCGGCGCTCGCATCACCCATAGTCAAGAGGGGAGGGTGGTTCTCGATAGCAATCGGGTGACATGTTCTGATGGGTGGCGCTGCCTTTTATCTTACTGCTGAAGTAAGCGATTTCCCAAAAACGTTGACTGGAAGTGAGGGAGCAAGTTAGATCTGGCAAGCATGAAGCAACACTCCACATACAGTCGCACGGGACCTCACTTTCCCAAACGCCGATCAAGGGATCGCTCAATTGGGTGCACACTGAAGGTTTGGAACCCATCATCGCCCAACGGCGTTGCCGCGCCCGTTCTAAAGTTGGGATTATAAACCTTGAGCATGGGAATTATACTGGCTAGTACGGTAACAATGTTATCAGAATCTGACTCAGAACAGGGTGTTCTTACTACATGAAGCGGGAACAAGGTTGATCGGAACTCATGTGATCAAGTCAGCTGTGTGCTGTGAGATTGCTTGTCCTGTTGGTTGTGGGCATATTTAAAGTTGACAGCGACTGAAGCGGTCCTCATCGTAATGTACTTGCACCCACAGGAAATCAAAGGATAAAAATGGTTGGGCTTCTCTCAGATATTTTTGAAGAAATAGCCAAGTCACCTTGCTTGACAAGACTGATGACGGTTGACCTCGAGCGTCTCCTCCGCAGTGGGGGTCCGGCGGCGAACCGATCCACGATACTCCAAACTTCCCGCATCCGCCTCAAACCGTTCAGCAAGGGAGGCGACGAAACTAGTACCCACACATTGATGTCCGCTCTTGGATGTGAATTTCCCTCCCCGGTCGAGATGAATTTGAGAACCTGCCCATGTATAAATAAATATCCGGTTGGCGAGGGGTTATGACGGCCATGTGAGGTCTGCTCGAGAGACTACCGATGCTTGAATGTTGAATGGCCACAGGATGTGCACGGTAGGAGTGGCAATATTATCGATATCTTCGGGTCGAGCGCGTAAACATGGCATGAAAGGGTGAATCACGAGTCTTGTGGACGAGGCCCACGGTCTAAACTCCCCGTAATCTCGCAATAATAAATAGTCCGACGGTATACGGTGGGCTCCCGATCGTAGACGAGGAAGGAAAATACATCGCAGACCTACTGTGCATTGTTGGTCAATCCATTCGTAGACTGTTCGGTCTGCCGAGCATACCTGACCGCCAAGGTATAACTGCCTCAGGAACATAGTGCCTGCGAATGTAGAGATGGAACGGTCATCTTCCTCCGCTTCATTATACGCAATTGCTTTGCTTCTTTGGTCTGCCTGGCAGGAGCGGGAGAGTAAACTCTGACCAAGAGATCTGAACGTCGAACCGCTGAACGTCCCGATCTAGTCTGGTCACCAGACTACGTCCCGACATCGTCAGACCAACTAGGCCAGAATGAACTGCGCCACAGCCTGAGATGGAATAAATTCCAGGGTTTTCCGTGGACCGTGGGCTCAGCGCAAGTGCCAGCACAACAACCCACCTATCACCGCGTGTCGACCATGAGAATGACGACGTATCTCCACACTGTGGCGCTGTCTATCAGTGTCGTCGCCGCTCGCACTTGCCACAAGAGGCTTTTGCATACCTAGAGTTTCGTCCTACCGGCGTGACATGGTAGAACGTCCCAACAGGACGGAAATGTCAAATAATACCTGACATCAGAATGACTTGGATTCGTCTTCAGAGCTGACGGAGCAGGTAACGCCGGACGATGCGCAGGAGACCTAGTAAAAGTAGGGATCAGTCACGGTCGTGCCCATGTCTAGATCCTGGACACTACCTATCCCAAATCACAAACTCGAGTTGCTTCGCGTTTGCGACTGCTCTCGAGTCGGAAAGGAGTGAGAGTCGTGTCCTGGATTGCGAGTCCGCGGGCGCTGTCCCTGGTCGGCTTCATACCATGTCGTTCTCGCTCAACTACGCATCGATCGTAGAACACCCAAAGTCAGTCTCCGTCTCTACGTCCTAGTACGCCGCTCACTCGAAATCCACACAGATACAAAACCCTCGCCCCACCGCCCGACTTTTCCAACCTGCACGCCACCCACGTACGTCCCCACTGCCCGCCCCGTTTGCACCGCACCCTCAGGCTAAAATCCACCCCCACAGACGAGAACGCCAGCGAGAGCAGCACCAGCGACCACCACCACCACCACCCCCTCCTACGCAGCCCTCAAAGAAAAGCGCGCATGGGACCTCGCCATCGCCCCCGCCAAATCCCTCCCCATGCAAGCACTCATGCTCTACATGTCCGGCGGCGGCGTCCAGGTCTTTAGCATGGGCATCGTCCTCATGCTTCTCCTCACGCCCGTCAAGAATATCGCCGGGATGAACGCAGGTGCGTCCTGCATTCGCCTCGTGTTCATGTTTCATGTTGTTGCGTGTCGACCCGCCGGACACTGCAGCGTTTGCCCCGTTTTCGCCCACGACGACACCGACGCACACGGCCCTCCCACTCCAGAAGCTCACCTACGTTCTGTGCAACGTCCTCACCCTCGTCGTCGGACTCTGGAAATGCCGCTCGATGGGTCTCCTCCCAACCGGAACAGGCGACTGGCTGGCGTTCGAAACCCGCGGCATGGTGCGTTTTCCCCCCGTTTGTTCCGGTCCGGCCGTTGCGACGCCGGGTTCCTTTTACGTGTTTCTTTACCTTGGCGTGCTCGCTCACGTCCGTTGCCTTACCAGCCTCCGGAGATATCGCTCTTGTGAATCGTGCGATCCAACTTGAACCGCAGCCAGGAACTTGTTCGGTGCCTGCACCGCACTTGACGGACTCGGGATTCACCCAGAACCTCGTGTCATTTCTCTACACTAGACAATACGATTCCATTATGAGCAGAAGAGGGGTATCTGAGCCAAACCATCCCTGTACTTTGTCTTGCCCAAGAATCATCCATCCGTGCTTCTCCTTCATTATCATCGGAAATATGGGATAAAAGGGAGGGGAGACAGTAAAGATTAGGCTGCAGCTTCGGTCTAGACGTGACTAACTGCCCTTGCGGGGGAATTTACTCAGTGCGGTGAAGCCATAAATGAACATCGAGGATGGGTAAAAAGGATCATGAGCGCGAGACAGAAGAGGACAACACCAAAGAGGTAATGAAGGATATATGAGGCAGAAGAGGAGCGTAAAAAGAGTCGTTAAGAGATGGAAGATATCAAATGTGACATTCCCTTGGGGCGGAGCTACATTAAACGATGACACATTTATTTCTTTTCTTGACCACGGGGGGCTCCAGAGCAGCAACGATCGCCTGTTACCCGACCCGGCATCAATATCGTCCAAGACCAACAGGCCCAAACGCACCTCGTCAAACACGTTCTTCAGCCCCTTCTGCGTCAGTGCAGAGCACTCTACATATTTGACCGCCCCAAGCTCTCTCGCGAGGCGCTCTCCCAGCTCGCTCGTTACCGGTCGCTGCTTCTGTCTAGCTAGCTTCTCAATCACTTGGCTGTCGTCCCGCAAATCGATTTGCGTCCCGACGATGAGGCACGGTACGCCCGGACAATGATGGTGTACCTCTGGAAACCATTTCTCCTTGACGTTTTCAAAGGACGCAGGAGAGGTGACGCTAAAGCAGACGAGAAAGACGTCCGTTTGCGGGTATGATAATGGACGGAGACGGTCGTAATCCTCTTGACCTGTGAGACAAACACGTTCGTGACAGCAAAAGACCGAGTCCGGGAAAGTGACGAACCGGCAGTGTCAAACAGTCCGAGCGTATACGGATCTTCACCAATCATTACCGTCACGGCGTAGTTATCAAAGACCTAGCATATAGGCTCGCATCTCCCCGGCGGGTGCAACAGCGACGGGAGAGAGGACGTACAGTCGGGACATACTCGCTTGGAAATTTGTTGGTAGTGTACGAGATCAAAAGACAAGTCTGCGCAACGTCACCCATCACTCGCGTGCCAAAAACTAAAACCGCAGAGACGAGCCATCACGCACCTTTCCGACGGCACCATCTCCCACTACAACACATTTGATGGTCTGCATGTGGTCGAGCTAGTTCTTCCACAAGTCGAATAATGCTGGACTGGGTGGACAGAGGTCAGAACCACGTAAAAAGGGACACGCATGAGACCGGTTTTAGAACGCTTGCCATGGGCGCACTGCAGCAGCATGACAACCATGTTGCCGAGGCTGTGCGACGCCAGCAACACGCCCTCTACGTGATGACGCACGTGGACCATTCGAGGGACTTACCCGGCGAGATGGATCGGTTGGCAAGACGCAGCTTCTCAGGCTTGAGCAAGAGCAGCTAACACAATCGCGGCGAGCACGGTTGGTTTCTGGTGTTCGGGAGAAAACCGGTAAGCGGTCGCCAGGCTCCCGGCACAGGCAGAGAAGGGAAGGGAACAAAAAAAGGGACGTACAGACGACAGGAAAGTTGCGAGGTCGATGTTGGCGACGACGAGCAGGGTGACTGACTCTGACCTCGACTCGAAATCGCAAGGTCGACCTACGCTTCTCATCATCCGCGACATGAACCGGCCCTAAGCAGAACAAACACGCACAAACATCCGTCATCCACATAACAAATAGCGTGGGCTTGTCTACGAACACATCAGTTTCGTACTACACCTACAGATATTATATGTGCTTGCTCATAATGTAGTGAAAAAGCATCGTGCAATACTGATACAGTGTATCCTTCCCCATCGCCCAAAAGGTCCACATTACGGTGTTGTAAGTGCTTTAGCAGTATGCAAGATCTTGTATAGCTGGAATAGTTGGCGTTCTGCTTGGGAATTCAGATTAGCAGTACGTTGGCAGGAATATCATCATACAAATCATGACTCCATCAAGGGAGGTTTCCACCAAGAGAGCACGCCGCGCTTGGTGCCAGTGACAATCCATGCCTGCGGGCCACGGTCGAAAGACTGCAACAATACATGATCAGCCGAGTAGACGCTCAGGGTTCTCATAGACTCACTGCAACTGCTTGCGCTTCTTCGGCTAAAAAGACAGTCACACAGTCAGCTCATGTCCTCGTGCTGCGGTGAATGAACGTCCACCCACATTCGCCGTGATCCAAGCCGCAAATCACCTCCCCCTTGGACTTGTCCCACACCAGCAGGTTCCCCTCTGTCGACCCAAACAAGACCGTCTTGCAACTGCTGGCGAATACGGCACCAAAATTCAGCCGTTGTTCACCCGAGGAGTTTTCGTTCGTGGAGTATACTTGCTCAATCTTGCCTCGGTGATCCGTCTGCTGGATTCCCACCAAATGGGCCCGTCCTCCTGCCTGCGACACCAATGCGTGTGTGCCCGGCCCACTGACATCCAGGTGGTATCTGCGGCTAATCGTCAATCGACGGCGTGGTCAAAGTGACAACAACCCACACTTTGGCCTTGAGGAAGGCGTACGCGCGCAGCGTCCCATTGGGCACCTGGCAATACCACCTGAATACATCACATCGTTAGATCAAGTCGAACAAGAGCCAGAAAAAAAAAGCATACAAAACGCCATCGCTAGTACCGCCAATCAACGCCTCTCCGTCCTCGACAAACTGGATGGAAGTCACGTTTTGTCGCAAAATCGACCGTTGGGGTTGCCATGTGCCTGTCCCTGGTGTTCAGCGACCGGATCGTGCGTTCAGTGAAAATCGTTGACCTTTGATCCATATCCAAACTTTGACTCCTATCCGCGGGAATGCAACAGCGATCCTGTCCCGTTTATACGCAAAACAAATCGAGTCCTCCTTGCCGGCATCCAACAACTTTGCCCATTGCCAATGGTTCTGGTTCTGTCATGGCAATACATCAATCAGGCGCTCGCATGACTCCCAAAGCGAAGACGCACCGTGCGGGTCCACTTGCTGATAACCCCGTCCCGTCCCAACGAAACGACACCCATATCGTCCGACATCCAAGCGACGGCCATGATCGGTGCATTTTGTCCAAGTCGAGCGGTCTCCACTCTACTTGACATGCTCCATATTCGAATCGTGCGGTCATTACATATCACAGCTAACCGCTCCCCGTCCGAACTGAACGAAACATCATTGATCCCTGGGTCCTCGTCGCTCTTGACTTGCACTGTATACATGGCGTCGTGACATGGCCATGACGCCGAGCGCTTGCGCGGACGGGCGCTCTCGTCGTCCACATCAGCATCGAGCGTCAATGCACGCTTCTTCCCTTTGGGATCGCGCGATGGCGTTGAACTGTTGGACCCTGCCGGTCCATGTGATTGGGGTGTGTACTGGAGGACGGAAGAAACCGCGGATGAAGGCGCGACGGGTCGAGGTGCTTGTATTGGGATATTTTGGGCCGAGATACTAACGGGAGATTGCGACGAGGATGGACTCCCCCAATCATTGGTTTCTGTATGTGATTATAAAAAACTCGAGCCGATGCGACCACGTCCACGGACTCACCGTGCTTGATTTGCGGGGTCGACGATACAGATTGGGAGAACAATCCAAACATATTCTGGTCTACGGGGGCAGTCGTCTTGGGAGCGGACGAACTGTGCAAGAACCCAGGCGGAGACGGTGATGAATAAGGTGCAAGACCAGAAAGACCAGGCGGTGTTGTAGACGACCGGGTGCTTTCTGGTGTGGGTGGTCGTACAACCGGAAGAGAACTTTTAGCGGTGATCGGTGAGGGACTTGGGCTTTTCGCCCATGAGTGTCCAATCTTATTGTATGGCCAGCCATTCCCAACCACCACCTTCCTTTTGGGTCCTGGCCGAGGCGGTGACGCTCGTGCACTAGATTTGGTAGGTTGGAGTGGAGGGAACCTCGACGGGCGGATACCCAGGGGATTTGAAATCGAACCAGTCGAGGTGTACGACAGCCGTGGGTCGTTTGCAGATATGACGGGTTGATAGCCAGGTTTCGCGACACTAGGGCTTGGTGCACTAGGATGTCCAACATTGGCATCAGATGATTTAGTCGGCAATGAAAAGAGGGGGGATTTTTGACGAGATTGGTGTGGGGTCTGGTTCGGGGGCGGAGGCGCTCTGCTTTGTGGGACCTTCGACTTCAACGGCTGCGAGACTGGAGACGCCTTGGGCGGGGGAAGGCTTTCGAGTACGGCTGGTTCTGTCTTGACGGATGGTCGCTCAACCGGGCTGGGCTACTCGACGTCGTCACCGTTACAATGCAAGAGAAGCCTTTTACCTAACTTACCGCCTTATCGGAAGGACTCGAGTGATCTGTGGAATCCTTCTTCGTAGTCAGTGAGTCCTTTTCTCCCACAAACTCCGTAATAAAACCACCCGAGACGAATGGGTTCTTCATAGGCGCACGCTTGGGTACCGTCGACAGGACAGGAGGGGGTCCATGTTTCTCAGTGACAGACTCAGCTTTACAAGGTGCAGAGTTTGTTGCCACGGTGGACGCAGGGGATGCTACGATCGTCTGAGCAGAAGGCGGCACTGGCGTTTGCACAGCAACGCCGGGTTTCAAGGACGCTGCGGGAAGCACGAGAGGCGAGGGAGGACGCGCACGGCGAGAGGCGGCTCCTGTGATAAATCCTGGGATATCATCAGAATAAGCGGAGGAGTGTGATGACGGCGACGACTGGAGATCCATGTCGACTGTCTCGGAGGATACAGGACTGATCTGGGACGTCCTGCTAGCGGCATCCTCGATATGGGTCCACGGCGCTTCTAGCTTCTCCGGAGGCGCCTGTTGTGTGGCGGATGCTGTAGACAACGTTTTACCTGATGTGGCAGCGGTTGGCTTCGTGGACATGGCCGGGGCCTCGGTGGGGGATGAAATGGACGTATGGATAGGTGATTGGGGTGGAGTGCTAGGGGGGGTGGGCGAGCCTATGCTCATCGGGGACAGGCTCCGCGAGCGATCATCGTGCCGTATCTACAGCGACTGAGATCGTGTGCTATGGTTGTATACAATGTACGTACCGGACGACCATCAGGCGGGGGGATCAGTTGTGGCGACGGGTCTGACTTTGTTGATTGCACAGGTTCTTTCGCGGGGGTTGATGGCTCTCCAGGCGATTCATGAGTGTGAAGGAATGATTTCTCCTGTACGGTGATGGTAGGAGGGACTACCTGTACAGCACTCACAGAGCATGCAGGCTGGACTTGAACGCCGACCGAGACATGTGTAGGCGGGGGTGGGATGAAGGTATCTAGGAGCGACATACCGAACGCTCGTATGGGAGAGGTGTAGGAAGGAGATGGGGTATACTCACCTTCGACCGAGCTCACCTGTTCTGGCTGTCTTGTCCACGTTCTCCGCATCTTTGGTGGGATGACATGAGAAACGGGAGGGTCAGAGAAGGTATCATCGTGAGCGATCTGTTTTTCGACCTCTTCCTCTTCGTCCGAGTTTGAGTCGTGGACGGCGGAGAGGTCACCTTCGAAGATGACGGCCTGCTCGGTGAAGGAGCCGTTGTCTGAGGCTACGGAGAGGAGGATTTCCTTGCCGGGCTTGACCTCGATTCTCTTCTGGGCAAAGAGACTGAAGTAAGCGACAGGGCCTCTTCCAGGAGGGTAGGAAGGGTCCTCTGAGATCTCTACGCGTCTAAGGACGACGTGGGCCTTCTGACTTGCGCCATGGCGTCGAAAGCGAAGTGCCCCCTTCACGCCGAGGACGGAGGCGACGGAGGGGGGCTGAACTTGTGCTGACGACTCGCTGTTGGAGTCATCCATGACAGACCTTTTTAACGTCTGGCCGCGCTCGTTTCTGTGAGAGCGTTGGCCAGCAAATCGAGGCTCGAGTTGACTCTCTCTGCCTCCATGGTCTTGGAAATCACGTGAGGCGTGAGAATAGTAGCACTGCCACCCACACGAGTGCTTAGTCATGTATCAAGGCTGAACGCCGAGGGAGAATTGACGTGTACCACCACACCGACCATGCGCTTCCTACGACCAGCGCTGGTTGCTTGCCTCGCCCTTCTCGCTGGCGTTCTCGCAAAGTCGAGCTCAGGCGACAAAGTCCTCGTCCTGCTCGACCCCTCCCAGGACAGAGCAAACTATTCCATCTTCTTCAATGGGCTCGAGAGTGAGTCGCGACGCCTTGTCTGGTTCTCATAGCTCACATGGCGCTGGCAGAACGAGGATACCACTTGACTTTCCGCGCACCAAAGGACGCAAGTCCTGCCATCGCCGCGTATGACGTTCCCAACTATGACCATGTCATCCTGTTCACCTCAGACACCAAGTGTGAGTTTTCAACATCATCCTTGCACCCTCGACTAACCCACTCCGCAGCATACGCTTCAGACATCACGCCACAATCCTTGGTCGGCCTCCTCTCGGAAAACACCAACCTCCTCGTCACGCTCTCTCCAAAACAAACCCCCCTTTCCTCCCTCGCCACCGAATTCTCCCTCATCCCACCTCCCCCAGGGACGCCTCTCATCTCGCACCACCCCAAACGCGAAGAGCCCGCGACACTCATTCCCGTGGAGGTCACCAAGTCGCCCATCCTCACGACCGGCACCGCCCCCGTCTGGTTCTCCGGTGCCCCACACGCGCTCGGCAACAGTCCCTACCTCGTCCCCATCCTCCGTGCGCCCGCGACGAGCTTTGCAGCCGACTCCACGGACGACTCGGATGCTGGCGCGATCGTCGACGCAGCTGAGAGGACCGGCGAGGGTCTCTGGGCCGGCAGCCAGCTCGGCCTCGTAACAGGTTTCCAGACGACCAAGAACTCGCGTGCTGTCTTTGCGGGCAGCGTCGAGCTCTTTAGCGACGAGTATGCAAGGAAACCGCTCCCGGATGGCATACCCTCTGGAAATGCGCAGCTGGCGAGGGACATCGCCGCGTGGGTGTTCCAGGAGACGATGGTGCTCCGCATCGACGGCACGGAACACCACCGCGTCAACGAGACCGACGCACCGGAGATGTACACTATCAATGACCAGATCGTACGACGACGATGCTTGTTGTGTGGACGAGCCGCTCACGTTTCGGATTTTAGGTTTACACGGCGTACATTTCGGCGTACGACCCTCGGACTTCGAGCTGGAAGCCATACGACGGTCTCCTGGATTTACAGCTGGAGTTCACCATGCTTGATCCGCACGTGCGCACCGCATTACCCCCCGTCGCCGGTGAGCCCGGGAAATATCAAGTCCAGTTCCGTGCACCGGACAGGCACGGCGTCTTCAAGTTTGTCGTCGGTTGGCGGAGACAAGGGTGAGCGTCTTTGACTTACTGTGCTGCCGGGAGTGACACCAACTTGCCGTAGCTACACTTTCTTGCACACGGCGATGACCGTACCTGTCGTTCCACCCAGGCATGACCAGTATCCCCGCTTCTTGAGCGCTGCGTGGCCATACTACGCGGGCGCTATCAGCACTAGCATCGGATTCTTTGTTTTCTCCGCCCTCTGGCTCGCAGGTGACGTCAAGGGTGAGAGAACGAACTTGAAAGCCACCAAGACCGAGTAAGCAACCATGAAAACGAAGACGTGTCACCGAAAATGCGCGTTTGCCCTGGGGTAACAAGGAGCCTCACACACATACCTGTATTAGACACCGGTCTGCGATAATAACCACTTTCGTCGGGTCCGCACTAGTTCCAAGGTGTCTGACCAACCAAGCCACGTCGTCGGGGCTTCTGTCTGAGTCTACGGAGGATATACATGTAAGATCTACAACGAAGCATGCGAAGTCGAGTGAGTACAATAGGGACGCCAATTATGAATTGGACTTTTTGAAGACCTTGGCCAAATTTTCCCATACGACGTTGGGGCTCTGAGCACCGTCGATCGGAACCCAGAGTCCTTTTTGGCGGTAATAGTCCACAACGGGCCCGGTCTGTTTGTGGAACGTAGCAAGACGTTTCGTAAGCGTTTCCACATTGTCATCAGGGCGCTGGACGAGTGGTTCGCCCGTGACGTCGTCCGTCAAGGGTTTCTTGGGAGGGCTATGCAATCACATGAGAAAAACAGGCCGGATTGCAGAGCAAAAGGAACGCACTTGAATTCCTTGTGATAAGTCCTGCCACTGGCCGGGTGAATGAGACGGCCAGTGATGCGTGAGATGAGGAGCTGGTCATCGATCTCGAGTTGTACGACATTGTCCAGCTTCTCCTTGCGGGTCTCGAGCATCGCATCGAGCTTCTCCGCCTGAGGAATCGTGCGGGGAAACCCATCAAGCACGAACCTAGACGCACGGGGGGTCAACGAAACGACCACGGAGGACAGGACGCGAAAAAAAATGACACCGGAACCGGGCTCACCCATTCCTGCACGCCTTGTTGTTCTCCAACTGGTCCTTGATCATCCCGACCACGATGTCGTCGCCGACGAGCCCGCCCGCGTCCATGACTTTTTTGGCTTTCCGGCCGAGCTCGGTCTGTTGGGCAATTTGCTCGCGCAGCATGTCGCCCGTCGCGAGGTGGCAGATGCAGAACTCGTCGCGTATCCGCGGGGCTTGCGTGCCCTTGCCTGCGTGCGTGCCGAAATGGCGCGTCAGCCCCAAAAGAGTGCGCGGAGAGGGGTGGGACGTACCAGAGCCGGGGGGACCGATGAGGATGGTGCGCAACTGCTGGGCGGGCGTCTTGCCCCGGACAGCGTGCTCTGCTCTCTGCTCGAGCGCGTGGATCTTTTCGTTGAGCTGCGCGACAAGACCCTTGAGGTACTCGAGCTCGTCGGACGGGGCCATGGTGGGTGTGTGAGGAGGAGGAGAAAGAAATGGACACCGGGACGATGATGGCGCTCACTTGAAAGCCGTCGGGGTACGTGACGTGGCAGTGACCGTCAACCACGGCAGGATTGCTAATAATAGAGCGGAGATAGTCGGACTAACTTTGTCATCACCGTG
The DNA here is from genome assembly GCA_038093115.1 of Hortiboletus flavorubellus. Taxonomy (NCBI): domain Eukaryota; kingdom Fungi; phylum Basidiomycota; class Agaricomycetes; order Boletales; family Boletaceae; genus Hortiboletus; species Hortiboletus flavorubellus. The sequence goes on from JBBPRR010000381.1 coordinate 14,014, forward strand.
GGCGTGTTGGACGAGTCCTGGTCCCTTGTATGAATCCGAGTAGGAATGATTACCACCGCACATGGTGAGTCAGACGCTGATGTCGATGAAACACTTTCGCTGCCCAGGCGCTCACTGTTGGTACGTACATGGCCGGTGACTTATCACTCACGTTGATCACAACAGTGGATCCTACTTAGTGTGCTTCGGATCCTTGACCAGCAATAGAGCATCCAATTCATGTCAGACCTTGGTCTTCTTGAAATGATGACTCCCTCGAACACTCGCACTTCACTCGCAGGTGATGACGGGTACGCTTTCCAAGAAACTGTGGTGAGGCGTAGAGTCAAACTTGATGGTGCCTTGCTCCAAAGTGACAGCGTGGTGAGAACAATGACCGGGACTCCAATGGAGCTTGCAATTGCAAACCGTGCCGGATAGCTGAGCGCAACGTAGTTCCGACATTCATTCATAAAGTGAGGAACGGGGTTCAATGATTTGAGGTTGGTCGGGCTGCAGTGAGACTTTCCAGATTAGATCTGTGAGATCTCACGTACCGGTTGAGCGTTGCTATGTAGTCCACGTTGCGGGCCGCCGCTTTGCCCGTGTCTTCTAGGGAAGTATCCGAAGGTTGTTATCTCATGTCCTCGCTTCTTATTTTCGCGCCGGGATCACTTGGGCAGTCCTTCTTCTGAAACACACCTTGACACCTGGCGACGGTCGACTGGCCTGCCGCATGGTGGGGTTCTCAGGATATCGAAGGCGAAGGCGACGTCTAGCTTTGGGTTCCCGACGGAGTTCTTGGACCCGGAAGCCGTTGAATGCGTTGACGATGATAAGGATTATTCTCATGATTTGTCGACGGTTAGTCGATACGTAAGTCGTTTTCCTCTCGTCTGCGTTGACAAGTGGCTATCAACTAGCCAGGGTTGCCAGTTGCGTCCCCGAGCGAGGTCAATACGATGAGCCGGCCGTGTATGAATTCTCTGCGCGGGGTGACGAGGGAGTTGGAAGCGGTGATGCCAATCTTAATCATTGGTCCAACGTTTGATAGCGGCACATATATCCGGAAAGCTCCTCGGTGGCTGTGCGGATAATGCCTGCTCCACATCAAATGACAAATTCTCGCAATTTGTGTCTTTTATTTCGACGACGAGCATCGTCGCACTCCATCCGCGTTCTGCTCGCCCCAGTGCAGCGTGTTCATCTTCACCTTCATTTATTCACGACATCTCACCTGGTAACGTCCCTCACCTGTCAACCTCCCGTGGCTGACACTTGTCATAGTAAATTATCCATCCCCATTGCGACGACGTTCTCGCCGGCATCTACGTAGACCATCTCCCTCATATTTGTGTGCGTTCACAAACGGCGCGTGCAGGATCTCTGTCTCACCAAAGCCAGTCTAGATTCGAACACTGACGTCAGTCCCGCCCCTCCCCGTATCTCTTCAACCTGCTCCATGTCACTCTTCATCTCCTGAACCCCCAAACCTGGTCAGCCACCTCACCCTTTGTTTAATCCACACATGTCATAACCCACGTAGCCTAGCCAGATTGAACCATCGCATCCCAACATGTCTTCGACCACGATTTGCATGACGGACACGTCCGTTATCCCGTTCCCGACTCTCGGCCCTTCCTATACGCAAACCTCTAACACCGCAGCAGGCCCACTTCCTCACATACCATGCAGGAGCGCACGTTCAGGCCCTCCGCTTTCCTCGGACACATCAATACCAGTCTCGAATGCATCAGAGTCCCCCGACGGCATTGATTATGCGCTACAGAGTCGTTCTGCGACTCAGGTGCGCTATGACTCAGGCTCGAGTTCATCTTCCTCCACGCCTTCGGATGGAATCCGTCCTACCATTATTCCGCGTTCAAAGCGTGTCGCTTCTCAGCACGCTACCAACGACTCCCAGGATATATCTAAACCCCTTGCACCGGCTGCCACCCCTGTCAAACCAAGGGCCGATGCGCGCTTATCTACGGACCTTGGCAGCAGGAAGCAGACTCCTCTGCGTGATCCGTCCGACGAAGAAGACACGCTACGGCCGTTTTCCGTCTTTAGACAGGCACCGTTTTGCAAAGTCGGCAAATTAAGGCTGGAAGGATCACCCAGGAAGCACGTTCGTCAAACTTCCGATTCCAATGTTGTTCTTCAGGCACCAGTCGCAGGCGCGCCAACCGCCGATCAATCTCCCAAAACCATCCGTAAGAAGTCGGGCCAACCTATCAAGTCGTCCCTCAAGAGTGCTCGGCGGCCTGAGCTACATGTTGTCACAAGTGGCTGTTTCGCCAAGAGCGAGCCTGCTACACCTACCCATGCAAAGGCTGTTCACTTTGACTCCAAGCTCGAGCACGTGAAACTTTTCCTGGCAGAGCAGAAACCACTTGCGGTGTCAAGAGACGGTAGTCCAACCAGCGATACAAGCGGAGACGAGTTCCCACCGTTCATCTATGGGGGTGGTGGTCGTGGAAACAAACAAGTCAAGATGTTGGTTCCCAACATGCCGTCACCTCCCAGAAAGCAGGACAACGTCGCATTGCAAGAGTTGGTACTTTCTCAAGATCAGCGTACGGTCACCGGGAGCGTTCGTGTTCGCAATATCGCGTACGAAAAGTGGTTGGCTGTTCGTTTCACATTAGACTGGTGGCAAACGACGAGCGAAGTCACAGCGCGGTACGACAAGTCGATCGAGGATGGTGCCTTTGATATATTCATGTTCACCATCCGCTTACACGACATCTGGTTGCGTATCGAAGAGAAGACGATATCTATCGCGTTGCGGTACACAGTGGCAGGGCAAGAGTACTGGGACAACAATGCTGGAATGAACTATCACATCAAGTTCGCCCTGGCACCTCCCTCGGGGTCCTCAAGTGCTGTCGACAACGAAACGAGCCTCAGAGACTTGAGCTCGAGGTTAGAGGGCCTCGCGAAGGACAGATCTACCCCCATCCCTATCACTTCTTACCGACTCGGTCGGTCCTTCAGCGCCGATTACCAGTATTCTTCGTTTGCGAAGAAGTCGTCTACCCGATATGATTTCGCTTCGGCATACAAGACGCAACAGGTAAGCGGTGCCTCGCCTCCGCCTAACCGTCATACACGCACACACACATATCCTGATGTTCCGGCTACCGCTGGTCCGACCGTTGCGCCATGGTCTAATACATCAAAGGTCGACGAGACTGGGCAAGAGGTTGCATCTCCCCCGCGACCACGATCTCCTTCCCTTTCTCTCGGGTCACCGCAAGAGGTGGTGGACGGCACACCCACGCTACCAGCTCGCTCCGAGGCAAAGTCAGCTTCATCTGATAGTCCTAGCCCGTCCCGCTTGCAAGTCGGTCGAGAGCGTAATCATCGTCGGGGCTTCACTGACGGGGCCATGCAGTGGTCTCCCAACTTGCGGAGGACACCCAGTGGGTCGCCTCTCAAGTTTGATGTTACGGGCAACGACACTGCTGCCCAGTTACCAAGGACACGGTCGTACCCACTCACTGACGAAAAACCGGGGCCTATGGGGAACTTATCTCAGCAATCAGTGCTAAAGCCACCCTTGTCGATACAGATTGCGCCAGTTGGTGGTGGGGGGAGTGAGGAGTCGACGCCTTACGAGGGCTCGCAGTCGAGTTCCTCGAGCAAGTCTGCTTGCACGCCGCTGTTTTCACCTCGCTCTGACTGCTCCCGGAGTGACACGAGTTACAAGCAGTTCCTTGACCAGTTGTTTCTTTCCTTGTCGCTCTCGCTCCTCTTTGCTGATCTGCCTGCTTAGATTCTGTTTTTACACTGGGGCAAACTCCTTGCTGCGAGAACCATCGGACACCCTCTCTCGTTCGCACTCGGCCTCGAGCATCGAGCACCATCTGCTATCCCATTCACCACCACCGAGCTTCTCATCTCACACGCACGAACTTACCGCTCGGTTTCCTTTTGACGCGGGCAGCTCAACTCCGACGGCTGCGCGCGCTTAATGACCATCTTGTCCCCTCCTTATAGGGGGGGCCTGCCACAGCACTAGCTACCATGAATAGACCCACGCCTCGAAGGACATTGTGACACTAGCAAGTTTCGCAGGCTTCACAGACCCTGACTATCGTCACCACCACATTTATAACATGACGCATCTCGTCATTTGTGCATGTTTTCTTAATGATACACATTCCCCCTTGTTCCTCACCGGAGGGTGGACCCCATCTTTGATCCTTCGATTTTCTCTTTCTCGTCCTGTAAATGTGTACAGATGGCCTCTTTTTTTCCACTTAAATTTTCTAGACTTATGAGTCTGGCTCCCTTTGGTGAATGTTAGTCCTGGATTGGTCCTGTATTTACTGCCATACACATCGCACTAGATTGGTTTTTTTATCATTTCATTATACCCTGAAAGCCAGATATACTGCGCTCTGAGCACGAGATGATATCGATATCGACGAGATCAGTGTCGACCCCTACGAGGGCCCCCTCGTCTATCGTAGTACCCACCTCCACCTCTCCGTCCGCCCCCGCCCCCGCCTCCACTTCCACCGCCACCGCCTCCGCTTCCCCAATCTTCGTTCCGTCCACCACCGCCACCACCAGACCACATATCCTCCTGAGGAGGCAACGGACCGCCCTGTCTCGGCCCTACGGGCAGCAACGGCACCGAGCTCCCCAATCGTTCAGCAGCCCCCAACCCAGGAATGAAATCGTCCGCGTTCATGCCATCGTCCGCCCCAAACGGCGCCCGGTATCCAAACCCGGCGTCCGACAACCCCCCTGGCAGGACCGACCCCGACCCCAACCCCAACCCCGCGCCCGCCGCGGCCGTCGTCTCGTTCGCCAGTGCGTCCTCGTCTCGGGGCCACCACCGCGGTCCAGAGGGACCGTTCATCCCACCACCACCGCCACCACCGCCACCCGCTCCTCCTCCAATTCCAAAACCGCTTCCAATACCCCCACCGCTCGGCCCGCTCCCATAGCTAAACCCAGGGACCATCGCGTCCTCCTCGTCCTCCTGCCCGCTCACGTCCGTCACCTCGGGCGGCTTCTCTCCGCCCCCGGCAAACACGGAACTCGCGTCGCCCGGTCGCTCGCGCGACCAGAACCGCGTGGTGTGGTCGTTGGACGCGCTGACGAGGATGTGGCCGAGCGGGTGAAAGGTCAGCGCCCAGACGTTGGAGTCGTGTGCTTGGGAGAGCGTCGCGCGGGGGAGGAGGGCGGGTTGGAGCGGGGTCGGTTCGGGGCCGGCGAGGTCCCAGTGGAGGATGGCACCTTCGGAGCCGCCGGAGACGAGGATCGGGTGAACGGGGTGCCAGGTGACGGCTTGGTGGAGAACAAGGTGAGCGTTGGGTGTGCGGTACGAGGGGTTTGGGAGATGGACGTACAGCAGACTTCTTTCTTGTGTCCTTTGAGGACGCGGAACTCTTTCATGGCGCGGATGTCAAACACGCGGACGGTTTGGTCGCGCGAGGCGCTGGCGACGAGGTTGCCATTTGGGGACCAAGCGAGGGCTTGAATCGTGTTTTTGTGTTGGTGACTGTAGTGACGCATAGTAACATAATATTTTTTCGTGTTGGAGCGAGAGGAGGGACTTACAGCGTCGAGAGAACCGTGCCAGTGCGAGGATCCCAAAACTTGATCAGGTTGTCTTTGCTCCCAGAGGCGAGCAGACCCTTGGTTGGATGCCATTCGACACATTTGACATCCCAACCGTGACCTTGAAGTCAAGTTAGAACGTGCACGTCTCCGACGCCATCAAGACCCGCGTACCAGTCAACACGCTCTCCTCTCTACTCTCCTCGAAAGCCCATATTCGAATGGTCGCATCATCGCTCGCAGTCGCAAACCGACCATCATTTGGACTGAAACTCAACCCACGAATGGCTTCCCGATGCCCTGGCCATGCATTCAAGTTGTTCATGTTCGGCTGAAAGTACTTGATGATGCCGCTCTGATCTGCAGACGCCAGGTAGGAACCTGAATGTGTAAACTGGAAGGCACGAATGGCGGAATCATGGGCTTGCAAGATCGTCTCAAAGTTGAACGTCAGGCCGTTCCAGAGCGTAAACTCGCCGCTCGTCGAGCCGGTCAGAACGCGCCTCCCCTCGGGGGTCCACTAGAAAACCAAGGGCGATCGATTAGATGTGTGTGCGGATACGACGTTGAACGGCAATTCGGAACGGACCGTCACGACGTTGACTGGACAACGAATTTTGTTCGTCGACGTGTGTATGAACTTGGTGCACAACGACGTCGATGCATTGTTTGGGTAGGCGATGGGAGGGAGGAGCTGATTAACGTCATCATTCGTTCAGCTACACGATCGTATCGGTTGGAAATAATCCCTACGTCAACTATGTAGGGTGGTGCAGGTCTCATACAAGGTACATATGTCGGATTGGGACGGTGTTTCCGCAGCTGGGAGGGGGGGGGTTGCGTTGAGCGAGGTCGTGGTTCGTGCAAGAGGGCGAGTGCGTACCAGCGTCCACCTGCCCATTCCACCGTTGAAATCGACCGTCCGACGAGGTCTGGTTTTCTTGACTGCTTTTCCGTCCGCCAATTGTCGTGCCGCGGCGAGTTCTTGTTCGAGGACTTTTGCGTCATCTACTGGCGGTGGTTGTGGGCCTGTTAGGTAGCGTTTCGGTGTCCATTCCAGGGTTGGATGCGACGGGCGGGGTAGTGAGTTTGATGGAAGGAGTACGGGGACTGCGCCAGCGGCCATGTTTAATGCTGCTGGGGCATCTTGCAGTAAATCACAGGACTGCTTGGCATGTTTACATGTATTTGGTGCCTGGTGGAATTAGCAAGGTCACGGTATACTACATGCTACGCGGGTCTTTTCGTCTGTCAACCTGTCAACGTTGTCCGCTGGCAGATTAGCCTTAGTGCTTGCAAAGTGTGTGCACGGCCTAGGTGGACGATTGAGTCGTCAAAATCGGGCAAGCCCCCGATTGCAATACTGTCCACAATCCATCGGCACCGATAACTTTCCTCCGAATTATTTGTCGTCGCGCAATTCTCCTCCTCGCCCCCATTCCTGTCCCGCGTGTACGTTTTCCGAGCGCCAGGGGGAAAAAAATGCGTTGAATTGGGTTGTGCAAGATGACCTACTATGAAACTTGTATCCTATCGATTCCACTCGTATCACACTAGTCGTACGAGACTTACTGTAATTAGTCGTGCAGGATAGCTTGGGAGGCCCCTGTCCGGCAAACCGCGGAGTATGTGGTGACATGGATTCCCGACGGCAGGCGGGTCCAAATAATATGTTTTACTTTCATCTTCCTCCACTTGACACTACTACAGTCATATTGGCGGTACCATTCGGTACTACCAAAAAAAAAAGGAAACGAATCGGATTGGGCCGACGATGTGTTCATGTCCCATATTACTAATCGTTGTCCTGGAGAATATCAGGGGATCCCAAAGGGGATGACGCACGATTGAGATTAATATCGATACCGAACCCGATGGCCACTTGCGAGGACCATCCTCGCGAGAGGCCCGAACGTCAAGACCTACAGCTAGTTGGGAGTCTGAGCGCTGGTCGAAACGATGAGTATAGAGCTTGGTGGAGCTTATGTTGCCGCCATACGATGGATGTCCAATGTCCCCAGATCGAGATGAAACCTAAAGAGGCTGATGTGGCTCGCTCGTCGCAGAGCTGGCCACCTGGCCACGGGTCCACCACATTAACAGCCTCTTGTCTTGAAACCTGTTCCGGGGGTCAGCATGGTAAGACCTGGTCTCAGGTAGCTTACCATATCTGAACTCTTCGAACTGACGTATTGAGCTTCCGCGCCAACTCGGCATGTTCCTCAATCGAAGGGAATGCTGTACGGGTCAAGGTTTCGTTCAGGACTTCGAGTTGAGCTGCATCGAATTTCGTGCCCTCTTTCTTGATGACGGGTTTCTCAGTAACCAGCGCAGAAGGAGGCTCTTGAGTGGGTCCGACAGTGTTCGTCACTTGGCCACTAGCATATGGGAAGGATACAACTCCATCAGCAGTCCGATAAAGATGAAGTGAATGAGGGCAGTACCCCGTAGCGGACGCATCTACAAAACCCACGTCGAAACGATGAGTATGGAGCTTGGTGGGGTCTTGAATACTATCATACGCTGAGTATCCAACGTCTTCAGATTGAGATGAAATCGAAAAGGGCTGATGTGACCCGCCCGTCACAGAGCTAGCCACCTGGCCCCGCATTGATAACCTCTTCTTTTGAAACCTGCCTCGCGTGTCAGCATTGAAAAACCAATGTCTCAGGTGGCCTACCGTGCCCAAACTCTCCGAGTGGACGTATTGAGCTCCTGCGCCAGCTCGGCATATTCGTCAGTCGACGGGAAGTCTGTACGAGCATACGTTCCGTCCAAGACCTTGCGTTGAGCTATATCTAACCTCACGCCCTTTGTCTTAATGACGGGTTCCTCAGTGACCAGCACAGAAGCAGGCTCAGGAGTGGGTACACTGTTTGTCACTTGGCCCCTAGCATATGCGGAAGTACACAACTTCATCAGCTGTCAGGGGAAACGGAGTGAACGAGGGCCGTACCCCGTAGTGGACGGATGTGCTGCCGTCATTTGGTTCACGGTAATCGGCTTCAAGTTAGTCGTTGCGGGATAAATTTGACCACCGTCCCGCATGGCTATGACTTCTTCCTTCACTGGAATTAGTGGCAACATTAGTTGGGTAACAAATCAGGCAAACCTGCCCTCTGGCCTGTTCTACATCAATGACCATCGCGTCCGAGTCTTCAACGTCGAGTTCTTGCGACTCCATGGTTACATCCACATCACCGGGATTGAATATGCTTGATTCATTATGTTTAATAGTGAGACCAGCTATGTTAAGCAAAAACCAGAGCAAAACAAACCTTCGACGTTGTAGGTATACCACGCCTATAGGGCGTGGATATCAGTAGAAACGAGATAGGATATAAATATCCACCTTCGTCTGAGATTATATCATATCTTTGAGACACCAACATCTCAAGACGACCCTCTTGCACAAGCTCCTCGGGTCGAAGTAGATCCTGAGATACGCGGTGAGGACAATATATTAAATGAGATTCACGACAGACATCTTTAAGCATGGCAATCCAGTCATCGTCGTGAGTAATCGCAATCTTTGCTGAAGGCTCCTGAAGGATGAGATTTAGCACTGAATCTCACTTTGCTGCAAAACATAGGTGGACCTTCTTCAACAAATACTGATTGATGATATCAGATGGGTGAAAGGCCTGTCAACGTTCCGTGGATCAATGAACCCTCCAGATGGCTAATCTAGTACTAACCTGCGACGCCTCTGGTATACGCTGAATCACGACATGCTCACCGACCGCAAGTGCGCCACTGTTCTGAATCTCATTTCGGGCATCATCGAGTGCTGGATTGGCAGCTACTTCATCCTGCGCGCCGCTTCCAGAAGACTGGGTACTCTTGCCACTGGACAGGCCACCGAATACATATCCCAGCCAAGAGCCTCCCGGAACTGCACCAACAGACATCGCAGGGTTTGGTCGCGTAGAAGGGGTATCCGCCTTGACAGTGATCCATCTTGTACCAAACATCCCAGTTCGGAGCGCGACTTCGAATCCACGAATGAACACGGCTTGATTCGGGATCTCGTTTTTGTCAATCGGCCCGACGCGCCATTCTAAAGCGCGCGTCGTGTCCCATGTGCAAGTGGCTGCGATATTGTTCCCCCCGACCTGAGAGACCCTGAATTGCGCAGGATACTCTGCAGTCCCTGCGGTCTTCTCAAATGCTGCCAAGGACCAAGAGGTTGTTTTATGAAGTCCCGTGATCAAATAGAGGGAGTCATTGGCAATGATCTGACCAACTTTTTCCTCGGCGAAACGGTACCAGTCAGCTCCATGGTGTGTGGCCGCTTCTAGGAAGAGATGATGATTCCGAAGCTCGTGACGCTCGGCACCTTCGGGCAGAATGAGGAGCGCGCCTTCATTAGAAGACAAGGTAAACTCATATTCTAGTCCAGCTGGTCGTATCCTGGAGAATGATTGTCAGAAACGTGAGAGTCCGTTGCCTTAGAGCCTACCGAATGACACACCTGTCTGCAGGTCGCTCGACAGTTCTAACAGTTCTCACTGAGGAATTCGCAATGATACGACCAGGATTCACTGCATTGACAACAGTTCTGATGTCTATATCACTCAGTTCGATAGGACTGAAATCGTCGGGAACGCCAGTAGCTTGGTGGAAAGGATGATCCTGTGGGAGGCATATATTGAAAAAGACATCGAAGCAACCATCCTCGGGAATAACGACACCGACGTCCCCAATCTGGAGACCGTTCCGTCGATAGACCAGGAGTTGGTGACTTGGCTCTGGCGTCCACAAAGGATAACCACGAGGAGATAACAAATGTCTCGCATAGACGTCCTGAGGGGATCTAGGCATTGACATGTGAGGTCACGTTCCAGGAGAAGTTCGGACTGCAGAGGTTGACAGCCGACAATGTCTGAGATGGGCTGAACACAGCCTGAGATAGGACGGACGACATTGACGCCCCTGAGCCTGAGAGAAACACTTGACCACTGGCAATGCAACTAGTCTGAATCTATTTGACTATTCCATTGCTCGACAAAGTAATGGTATGTAATGGTTTTGGTCGTTGCACCTCTCATGACCTTTTTCCGACCCATTGATGAAAATTTTCACGAATTTTACTAGACCGCCTTTCGACGGTTTACATCATGACGGCTTGGTCACCAGACTGGGCCGGGAGCAAATCGCAGAGGGGAGGGGACTTGGGGCAATGACTTAAAAACTGTCTAATGGTGGATATTATCACCTCCGCAGAAGGACGCTCCTCTGCTCTTGACCAGCACTCTTGAATGAGATTCCACTGGGAGTCGTTCAACGTTCGAGACTCTGGTCGGCCTGGCTTGTGTCCCTTCGCCAAGCGCAACACGACGGCCACGTCTTCCGGGACTTCCGACCACGGTCTTTTTCCAGACAAAACCTGCAATGATATCAGTATGGCCTGGCATCCGAATCAGTGAATGAACATCCCTGGAGAGCGACACAACCAAACGAATATATATCGGTCTTGGTTGTGTGGTTGAGCGTCTCGTCTGAATCAACCTGCTCTGGCGCGATCCAGCGCAACGCTCCTGGTCGTGCAGTGGATCTTTGGAGGTAGGTTAATGCTTCGGGAATGTTCCCCACCAAGGAAGCGTATCCAAAATC
>JBBPRR010000382.1:0-25181 GCA_038093115.1 Hortiboletus flavorubellus
ACAGCCACTGGGCCAAATCACATGACCCAGGGACCAACTCGTAGCTAGGAGTGTGTACATAATTTCGTCTGACTAATGCTAAGCGAGATTCCCACAGGTGATTGCAGCGCACTTCGTGCGCTGGATTGGGGTTAGGCATTGCAACGGTTTTTGGAGTCACTGTATTGATGGTGGTAACCACTCTTCAGATGAAAGCTATCTTCCTTCTGGGGTATTGCAGACACCATTGAGAGCAGAAATGCTTGATGCAATGGATAAGACAAATTTGATAATGATGAAGATCCATGGAACTACCCCTGAAGAAGTGGCCATGAACACTCAAAAGAAACATGAAAAGGTGCAGTTGGAGGAGCAGGAGGCCAGTTGGGTGAAACTATTGGGGTGGATGGAGAGTAGCACCTCAGATCCTTGGCCTTTACTGAACAGCTTCTAGTTCAATTTGAAATGGGCAACTGTAGCAGAAGCTATAGAAAGGATTTTGAGCACTCCTCACTCTTACATGTAAGAAAGACTGAACCATGCCCAAGGGCAAGCTTGGCAACCAGGTATGAATAGGTAGGGTACAATTGAAATTCAACAGGAATACCTGGTGACATACATAGAAGGTGAATGCAACAACATGCAGTGGGTAACTCTATTTGCAAGCTTCACTAGGGTACTGCAACTAAAAATGACTGCAGGCCACCCCATTGATGCTTGTGAACATAGGGAAGTAGTACAACTGGGGTATATGTTAAAGGGTACATGCACTACTGCCTGCAGTATGAAAAGCAATGATGGTCAGATTCATGGATACAACCAGATTGCCTCCAAGATCCCATACCTAACACAATGCTGCCATTCCAAAGCAAGAATGCCTGAAACACAACCACTCATGATGTCTTGAAGGCTTGTGGTATGGGGTGATGGATTTTGCAATAATTTATGTGTTTTGTACTCAGGCTGGAACACACAGGGGTAGGTAATTTATGCAGTGACCTTGGACAAAATAATAATGCAACATTTCGCATTTCCAGATTGATTCATACATACACATTTTCAAACAAGGGGCACCTTTAACGCGTCAAGAGACCTTGCAAGCAAGAATTATCGTTACAGTTACAACTTGGAGCCGGAAATGGCATCGTTGTATCGCTTTTCACCCTCTTCCCAGTTGACAACATTCCAGATCTTATCGAGGTACTGATAACATAGGCGGAGCATGTCAGCTTGGCGTCTCACCAACGCACATATTCAACTCACCACAGCCCTGGCGTTAAAGTACTGCAAATAGTACGCATGCTCCCAGACATCGATGCCGATGATGGGTATGTGGGTGAGAAGAGGGTCCTGGTTAGGTGTGGTGATGATCTCGAGGACCTTCGACTTGGGGTTCCATCCCTAAGAAGAAATGAAAAAAAGGTCAATATTGTTGCGAGGGACATACAAGCCAGCCCCAGCCAGAGCCTTGAATGGCCACGGTGGTGGAATTGAACTCCTTGATAAAGTCCTCGAAGGAGCCAAAGTCACCCTTGATGGCGTCTTTTAAGGGGCCATCCTTGAGAACACCACCGTTGCCCTTGACATGCGTGCTGTCTGGAGCAGGCGCGAGATTCTTCCAGAAGAGGGAGTGGTTGATGTGACCACCACCATTGAAACGAAGGGCAGACTGAAGGGCGATGCGCTCTTTAGGGGTAGTGGACTTGGCATAGTTGTTTTCCGCAGTGTTGAGGGCGTCGACATATGCTTTGTGGTGCTTGTCGTGGTGTAGCCTCATGATCTCTGCGATGATGTACGGCTCGAGCGCATCGTTGCTGTACGGGAGGTCGGGGAGTGTATGTGCGCCAGACATGATGATGCGGTTGTGGTGGAGAACGCGGTCGATGAGTCACTAACTCGGCGCTGTCGCCGTTCACAGCATGACGCGTCAAGGTGGATTTGCTCCCCTTTTCATCGCATCCCGGACATACACCTGGTCAGGGGCCCAACTAGACGGATAACCTAACGCATACCCCATACACTGTCCTCGCTGCTCAGGCGACGGTCTCCAATAAGCAGGCGGTGGTCTCTCTCTAACACGCTTTCGACGTTTTTTGCCTGCCATTTCATTCTGGACCGAAACAGATGTCACGGGCAGAACAACACAAGATGGCCGGGGCACGTGTGGTGACACCGCGGAACTTTCACCAGCCCGCGGACCTCGAGTTTTGACGTGCCGGACGGTCTTCCGAGCCTCTTCAATGACTAGCAAAGGAGGTAAAGGTCGAGCAAAGGCAGTGTTGGTGAGTGGAGCCTTGGCTACAACGGTGGCAGGCTACAGATCAGGACGCCTCAGCTATGAGACCAGGCAATGGTTACGTCAACGAGTACAACCTTGGGATCGAGCTGCCGTGTCGAAATAGTAGCTTCTATCATACTTTCAAATTCAACTGCGACAGACAGCGAACGTGTTTTGCGTGTTTCAGCTTGCACCTCGTCATCCTCGCAGTCAGGATCTCTTGATCTGATGAGATTGTAAAATACCTCAGTACGTTCAGGAACACTCTTATACATACGCGGACAAGGGTGGCAGCTTAGGGTCTAACGAGATGCGTTGCGGATGTTTTACGCTTGATACGAGGCGGAACACTAGTGATTGGGTGCTTGAGAACCAACGTTGCTCAGCACAAAAGGGCCTCACCGAGATGACCATCCTCGTTTTTCGAACTCTCTGTTGTCTCGCGATTCTTTTTAGCTCTTGGTAGACTGGACGTCTCTGCTAGGGCATCTGCCCAGGTGTCTCGAAGCAAGTTGTCCAAGTCGCGTTGGAGGGAGTGACTGTCTTCCTCATGAGCAATAAAATTGAACCGGGCCCGTTCAGCGAGCTCTGAGCGTGTGGTTATTTCCGCCTCTTGCGATAGCGAATGTGGATTGGCGAATTTTGGTACCATCCAAACTTGTGGTAACCGCGAGGTGAAAGCAGTTCAAGTTGTGATTTGTTGTCCCACTTGGGCCTAACCGAAAACGGGAATTGATAGCCTGAGATCTTACACCACACACTCAAAACAAAATGAGCGAGGAGGACCACCTGTTCGGCTTCTCCACCGATGACGACGACTCTTCCGACGACGAGGTTAATGTAGAGGACGGGATCGACGTTGGAAAATTGCCAACAGTAGCCAAGGACGATGCAACAGTGCAGAAAAAGCTGGAGCGGGCGCAGCGCCAACAAGTGCGTGAATAACAACTCCCCCCCCCTGGCATACGCTCATCACACCACAGAAACACGACAAAGGCGTCATCTCGATCAGTCGTCTACCGCACGGGTTTTACGAGGATCAACTTCGAACCTATTTCTCGCAATTCGGCGAGGTATTGCGTCTACGTGTGTCTCGGAATAAAAAGGTCGGTATTGTGTTCCTTGTTGCCGTTCGTGTTGATAAACGTGGACGATATGTCTCCTTAGACTGGAAAGTCGAAACATTATGGATTCCTCGAGTTTGACTCGTCTTCTGTCGCGCAGATCGTTGCGGAGACGATGGACAACTATTTACTCATGGGACATATACTCAAATGCAAGGTGATACCCAAGGACGACGTTCATCCCCAACTGTGGGTAGGCGCAAATCGAAAATGGAGACCGGTCCCCCGAGATCGAGTGGCCCGGGTGCAACACAACAAGGTGAGCACGAGCATGTTTATAAAGCGTATGGAGCTGACCTTTATGACACCAAGCCTCGAACGGAAGAGAGCATCCAGAGAGCAGAAAAACGACTGATGAAACGTCAGGAGGAACGCAAACGCAGATTGGAGGAGGTTGGCATAAAGTATGATTTTGATGCCGTTGCATACGTGGGTGGAGTTCTGCTTGCTTTCCCCCAGCGACAGTTGATCAATGAGCGCCAGAAGAAAAAACCCAAGTCTTCGTAGGCACAAAGCTATCGATACTAATGTATTTATGAGCCCGAGTACCCTGTTTCGACTTGCTGTATTCTGATGCCAGAGTCGCTTGACTCGGACAGTCTGTCAGAGGTTTTATGTCCGGTAACTAGTCCCACCATTTTGTTCATCTTGTCACGTACCGGCCGGACGACAGGCTTACATTTATAGGTACTAATTAAATTTTTATCATACAAGGGACACTTTGACTCGAGACCTCTGAGGAAAACTACATTGAAAACGGCGCTGTATGTTACAGCAAGAATATGTAGAGTAGACAGCTCGACCACAATTACCAAGAGGATTTGACGTTCAACAACTTGCCAGTCCGATGGTAAGGGCTCTCCACCGTCTAGGCAGTGACAGCACCAGAGATGTATGTATCCTGGTCCTCGTTGGAGAGATCTTCGAGGCTCCTTTGCTTGGTCTCGGGAATAAGAAATGTGGAGAAGATTCCTGTCAACATGAAGAAGGCGAAAATTTGCATGCTATACGGGGACAATTTTTTAGATGGCTATCGGACAAAAGAATACAGATTATCCTCACATGTGCCCAACGAATTTGTTCGTGCCACCAATGTTGACCAACTGACCAAAACCTAGTTGTGCCACCACAGCACCAAGCTTGCCACTTGCCGCGCAAATACCGTGCGCAGTCGAACGGTAGCGGGTGGGGAATGCCTCTCCGGGCACAATAAAGGTCGTTGTGTTAGGACCAAAGTTCTGGAAGAAGTTGGTAAGGCAGTAGAGGAAAACGAAAGCATTTTTGCCGGCTGTCGTGGCAGTAAGTTTGTCGTAAGCGAAGCCTTTGGGAAAAAATGAGCGCTGATCAGTAAAAACCGGAATAAAGACATACCCATGGTGACGAAAAGGGCAGTAAGAACGCAGAAACCCATGAGTTGGATAGGCTTGCGACCCCAGGTATCGATGAAGAGGAAGGAAACCCAATATCCAGGAATAAGACCGGCAACGGAAAGAATAAGGTTTCCGATGCAAATGTTGTGGAGAGTCTGGTAGACGTTGAGAGGAGTACCCTTGGCGGCACTACTGCTACCAAAGTTAATGGCAGTCAAGATGACAGAGCTATTGAGACCGAGACCATAAAAGGCGATCTAGAAACTTGTTAGGACAGATAAGCAACAAGTGTGTTTGACTAACATCGAGTGCGAACCAAGAGTAGGCCGCGCCGAAGAGGACCTTGCCGTTTTTCCACTTGGAGAAGTAAGCAACAAAGTCAGCACGGCTTGCGCGAGGTGCCTTGACACGCTGGGAAATAACCGCATCATCATCCTCGATGTGCCTGCCCGTGGAGATAACGTTCTCGATGTCTTGCGCGGCCTGATCAATATTGCGCTCGATATCCATAGTAAACCGGGGTGTCTCGGGAATGGTGAGACGGAAGTAGAGGGCGATGACACCAGGAACGCATCCAAAACCGATGAGGATACGCCAAGCGTGGTCGATCGGGTAAGCACAAGGGAAGGTAGAATTAAGGATAGCATCCTTGTATGCAGCAACGACGATCATACCGACGAGAGAAGAGCCTGGAGCAGGATTTGTTAGAGCGAGGTTGAAACTAAATGACAAACATACCGAATTGACCCCATCCTTGGAAAGCGAATACGGCGGTCATAAGACGACCGCGGCTGCGAGTGGCGGCGAACTCGGATGAAATGATTGCACTTAACGGGTAATCACCGCCAATTCCGACGCCCATCTGAAAAAGTAGTGGTGAGAAAGTGTGGATGATGGAACATGGAAGAACTAACGATAAACCGCCAGACGATGATGACACCAACGATGGTAACAGCCGGAGCCTGACCGGAAAGAGCCTGACCGAAGGTGGCAATGATCATGATCATCAGCTCAATGCCATCTGCACAGGTAGGGTTAAGAACGACGATGGGAGGATGATTGAGCGCGGTTTACTTACACATGCGCTTACGGCCAAGGACATCCGCGAGCCAACCAAATACGATCTGGCCGAATAAATTTCCGATGGGGGTGGCAGCCTTGATACCAGTAGACTGCCAAGGGGTGAGGGCAGCTAGGCGGATGCAAATAAGGGCAAGGGAGAAAGTGGGATACAAGACGGCCGACATACCGTTTTTACCGTAGACATAGTTCAGCATGGAGGCACCAATACTGATAGCGAAGATGTCATAGCTGGGAGAGAGTCATGTGGTGAGATAAGGAAATGAGAATGTGGACTCACGCATCGGTGAAAAAGCCGACACCTGCAACCAAACAGACTTTGACGTGGAACCAACTACGGCCCGGGAGGTAAGAGATGGAATGGAAGAAAAGAGAAAGAACATACGAGAAGGGGGCATTGTCGATCTCTGCAAGAGCAGCGCGGCGACGCTCGTTGAGAACAACGATGTTGGTCTTTTCCTGGCGCTTCTCGTACGAGTCGTGCTCGGAGATCTGCTCAGCCTGGTTAGACATTGCGGACGGTCCTCGAGCGGATGGGGGTGGGGCGAGCGATATCCCTCATATCCGTTGTGGCAGGGTTTTTAACTGTGTCCCTGTAATTAACGTACCTTGCACGTTCGCACAGTTCCAATCATCGCAGGCACCCAGGCTTGGCTGGGCAGCTCCATCTTTACGTATCCACTCCTCCGCGCCTGACGTCTGTCAAGTGCACATGGTGCGTTCCTCCTTTCGTTCCCATAACCATGACTTGGCACAATCGGATGCGACCAGATAAGTCCGATCGATACGGCCCGCGCCGCCATGCAATCACAAACGGAAACGTCATCGCGCGACAAACGGGAATAAGAATTCAGGATGCACCCAGGTAGACTTGTCAGACAAAAAAGAACAGGCTCTATGATAAGCGAGTGACGCCGAAGATCCTCGATCGATGGCTTCTTGATTCATACGTCGCTGCAACTACACCCTCGCGGACTTGTCGGTCCCGTGCGACCTTTGTCTCTCCATGACGACCAGGGTCTCTCAACACTTGCGAGCTTTGGCCCTGTACAAAGAGCTGCATCGTCTTGGACGGGACTATGACCCTTCGTCAGTCGCCGAGAGGATCGTTGCCATGGCATTCTGATACATTCGCCAGGTATGACTTTCACGGAAAGCTCAGAAAACTCTATGAAAGTGAGTCCTTCGCATCACACGGCCGTCATGATGTTGACTCGATCTCTTTCCGCCCACCCAGAGAATCGAAACCTGAAAGACGAGGCAGAGATAGAGAGAGCACTCTCATTTGGAGAGTACATCAAGAACGGTATGTCGTCCTGACCCCACAAAGAGTAGCCTAACATCCATCAGAAACTTTGGCCTTGTACTCGCTACGCAAATATAGGCATTTGCGGCGAATGTACCCTCCCAGCTCAACATCCGAGCCATAACCTCGGTCGTTCTCTGGCCTGTTCCGGGGGCGATGTTTTACGAATCGGGAGGGGCATAGCTATTGAATTCACCGATGGCGAATCCTCTCGATCCGCGGATCATGGATGGTGGATCTAGACAAGCCTAGGATTATGTCCGTATGCACATAGCACGTTCCACTGTTCCAACTACGGTGTTTTTAGTCCTTGACGTCTTGTCGGACGGAAGGCACCCTCGCCACTGAGCGGTGGTGCGAGAGAGGTGTCGCTTGGAGGTGTTCCTGTCCGGGGTGGTCCCTGCGAAGACGCCCTGGCAGGTGGAACAAGACGGGAAGCCGAATCAGTACAAGCTAGCTTTGCCCCAGAATGCTTTTATGGACATATGGAAGGGCCTTCAGCGTGAACGCCTATTGGTCGCCTGAAGTCTGTTTCTTCCTCTTGGCGAGGTGACAGTGGTTGGGAAATAACAGGAATCGGCCGACCGTCGGTGGCGTCTGCGGAGTCCACTTGGCGGATCAAGGTTCCCTAGCACAAACAAGACCAAACTAACTGCGTGGGAATGTAACTTTGAGTCTATTCGGCTGACTTGGGTGCACGGCCACGCTCGAGCCTCGCAACAACACCGCCCATCGACTTATCTGAAACAGAATGCCCAAGGTGCGTGTCCATCCAACTCCTTCATCGTCTGGATCTGACTGCCATCCTGTGCACAGAACAAGGGCAAGGTTCGTTCTTCTGCCGTCTGCCCTTGCTCGCACTCTCGCTTACCTCGTCTCACAGGGTGGAAAGAATCGCAGACGTGGAAAAAACGAGAACGATGACGACAAGCGTGAGCTTGTCTTTCGCGAAGATGGCCAAGAGTATGCCCAGGTCACGAAAATGCTCGGCAATGGACGCCTAGAAGCCCAATGCTTTGATGGTCAGAAGCGATTGGCCCACATCAGAGGGAAAATGCGAAAAAAGGCAACCTCGCATTCTCCCGTTCATGTGTCATGATTTCAACGACAAACTTTCCAGGTCTGGATCAACCAGGGAGACATCGTGCTACTTTCGCTCCGTGAATTCCAAGACGACAAGGCAGATGTTATCGTCAAGTACACCGCTGACGAGGCCAGAAATTGCAAGCTACTCTCTCATCATCGCCAGCATCTGTCGCTGACTCGATATTTACAGTGAAAGCTTATGGCGAGCTTCCAGAAAGCGCCAAAATCAACGAGACAGACACATTCCCCGAAGAGGACGGAGAGTGCACATTCGAGTTCGGCGACGAAGGGGAGATCGATATCGATGACATTTAATCCTCGACATGTACTAAGGTTCCATTACTTTTGTAAGCAACGTTTTCTCCAGATTCCTTGCGGATCTTCTCATTTCCCCTATAGGTATCGCTTTCTTCATTCAAGCATCATGTTCCATACGCCCTAGCTTCCTCCACTCTGTTTTATTGCAGATGCATGCATCCATAGATGTGACATTAGCAAATTACTGCAGTGTATATTGCTGGATGGTCTTATTCTCATGTAGTCCTCGCTGTTGTTTCCTAGATCATTACATGGCTCGCCTAGAACGAGCCATTATATCATCTCATTAACAGCAACGTTTGCATGTCAGGTATACATCCCTTCTCTCTCGTAAGATACTCGACGATGTCCTGAGCTTTGCATTTTATGGCAGCTCTAAGCATTTCCGGAGTAACCTCAACCCTGTCCTCCAGCTTTCGTCGTTTCCCGTTTCCCTTGCCTTTGGAAGACGACGTTTCCGTGTCCGTCCTTTCCACAAGCATTCGGACTAGCTCGAGGTCCTTGCGATGGATGGCGATGATTATGGCAAGACTGCCCTTCCAAGTCGGCGTCGCACCGTGGTCCAACAAAAACCGTACAAGGGGGACGAACCCGACCTGCACAGCCTTGGTCAACCCATACCCTTCATTCGAATTGGAATTCGGAGGGCGCAGGCGAGAACAAGCATATAGATATCGGAGGAAAGGCAGGGGCGCGTCTCGGTCAGACCAACTCGTCGACCTGCGAACGAGCGCGCGAAACAGCCGCCTCGGCAGTTCTGGCGCCGATCGCGTTTCCCCCGGATCCCTAATCCGAAGGTAAGCCTCGAGGACGTCTTTGGTGCAGATCGGATAGCGCAGCATTTTGGTGAGCGCGGCGTCCTTGTGGATCCGGGATGAGTTGGTGCACGCGATGAGGTATTGGGCGCGATAAGATGGTGGGGAGGATGTGAAGATGCCGTGAAGAGCCTTGCATGTCTGCGGGAGCGTGTGGGACGTCGCAACGAGTTGTATTTCATACAGTAGCTAATGTGGAGTCAGTTTTTTTTTTTTCTTGGAGCAACTGATATCTGCACGTACCTCGACGGGTAAGGTTATGAGGGTGTGCATTCCAGGTTTAGGGTTCCCCAGAAAAAAATACAAATGATGTAGATGCGGTGCATGGAGAGTCTATCTACAACAGAGGATAATCGATAAACCTTCGAGGGAAGGTTGTCTCTCAGGAGTACAGACACCCTCTCACATAAAAAGTGAGTAGTCAACGAAATTTCCATATTCGTAATTGCCCCTGACCAAAGACAGATAGGGAGTCGCTGCGTCACGTGCCTTCGGGTCTAGGGCAAATGTATTCACAGTAGGTCGAGCTAAGTAGCATTAGGTATTCAATATCCAGCCTTGTATACTAGTAAACCCGTTGTTCGTAACGAAATAAAGTGGTATAACCGATTAATTGTCGTGAAATAAAGTTACTCAGGCTCTTGCAAAGTAATCTTCTTTGGGCTCAACGTGCTCTTCGAGCACCTTCTTCGCATCAATATCATCCCCAAAGATGACCGCCATCTCCTCCAGGGATTTACCTTTGCAAGAGGTCAGAACGATACGCAACCAGGAATGCTCTAGAGGTACTTGCCTTTTGTTTCGGGGAAGAAAAGAGTGATGATGATGAAGTCCATTGCGTTTAGACAAACGAAGAGTAAGTAAAACTTCCAACCAATGTTGGCCATCCCAATCGGCGACGTTTCGGAAATAAGTACATTGAACAACCAGTTCGAGCACGTAGCAACGCTCGTGCCAATGGACCGCGTCCGAGTAGGGAACACCTGAGATACGTTCGGTGAGCAAAACTGGGGGGCAACTCTAGAAAACGGTTCGACTGACTTCTGCGGCAAGTACCCAGCTAACGGGTCCGAAACTTAACGAGAAGACGATGCTCATCAAGAAGATCATCGCGATAGCAGCTTTTTGAGCGGCCAAATTCTGGTTTTCGCCGGGAGGGAAAGATGCTACCAAAGCGGACAAGACGCTGAACAAGGCCACCAAGGACGCGGCACCGAACATCAGAGGTTTCTTGCGGCCGATCGAGTCCAGGACAAAGATGATGAAACTACTCAGGTCCGTTAGTGGTAGTAGCAGAAGATCGTTTAATGATACACACAAGAGGTTCGCAATAGGGCCGACAGCTCCATAGATCCCTTGAACAAGAAGAGATTGGCTTGCAGTCAAGCCCAATGCTTGGTACATCTGTGGCCCATAATAGTTGATGACTTGTTATATCAGGTATCCATAGAAACTGAGATTGTTCCAGCCCAAGGACTCACCATTGATGCCGGTAAATTGCCCGAAAACCTGTACACCAACAGCAACGAGTGTTCTTCGTAACATCGCCGGCGTGGCCCACAGATCGCGAATACTTCGACTCCGCATGAGGGCATCGGCCTTGATTTGATCATGCATCTGCGAAAACTCCAGATCCGCTGCACTCTTGGCTTCTGGGGTCTCAGTACCGTGAAGTTTGTAGACAACCTCACGAGCTTCATCGTCTCGGTTCACTTCGAGTAACCAACGCTGTAGGAGGGTGAGCCTCTGAAAGGGCTGAAGGCAGCCCAGCTACACGTACTGGACTATAGGGTAAGAACTGGATGCCTATCAAAAGCATACCCGCTGGGACCAGCTGTGTACAAAGGTAAGTCTTGTACATCCCAGATCACACCAAACACTCGCCTGAAGACCTAGTGGCAGTCTCCAAGTTGTGTTACCACTCAGGAAAGAACTTCCATAGCCGACCTTGTCATTGTTAATAATATACGGGGATCGTGGTGATACACACTCACCCAATTTGCAACGATAAAGCCAATGCCGATCATCTGCTGGTTCAAACCAACCATGAAACCTCTGATCTTTGGTGGCGCAATCTCCGTCTGGAATCAAAGATCAGGTCAGCATTGATCATTCGACACGACGAAGCTAACCACCTACATTATAGAGCGGTACTGTCATAGACAGAATACTGATGTGCTAGCCATTTAGTGATAATATTTTCTGTCCAACAAGGAGCACCGACCCAATTGCAACGCCAGCGACAATGCGACCAATAAGCATACATCCCATGTTCGGCGCTCCTGACTGCATAGCACAACCACAGAGGGCCCAGAGAGCCCCGAACTAGAAGAGGATCACTGAGCAAAGCAATTGGCACATTCGCGGGAGAAACCCCTTCACCTGGATGGTCCGCTTGCGCCCCCATTTGTCATTGGTCCTGTTCTGTTGAATACCCCGCTTGTGGTGGGAGAGACCTCGACTTACCATGCAGCGCCCATAGCTCCAAAGAAGCATCCACCTGAAAACATGTCAATATCAAGGCCAGGGATGGATGCTGGTCACTTGCCGTTGAACGTTGAAACCACTGCGCCGATCATGGCATTACTCGGGTTGTGAAAAAAAGTCATGAATTGATCAAGGGATTTAACCGAAGATATGATACCGCTGCATTACGTCGTCAGGCATTACTCTGGGGAAATGGAATACCAAACTACCTGTCATAGCTGCAAGGGAGAAGTAACATTTCTTTCAACCATGCAAGAAACTGGGCCTGAAACTGTTCGACCTACCCAAACAAGAATGCGCCTTTAAATGACTACAAATGAGCTGGTACTGGCAAGGAAGGAGAGATTGACATACCTATGGCACTGAAGAGTGCCACGAAGGTGTTGTAAAAGAGCCCCATGCGCTCGAATACTTGAAATGTATGCGGGACTCGAGGTGACGCTTGAACGCACGATCGATTAACCTACTGCCCCTCGAGTCGGTCTATATTTATAGCTTCAGCACCCGGGAAAAGGATCATGCGCATAGTCATGGGGCCCCGCGTATGTTGACGAGGACTGTTTCATCGTTGTGCAACCCCATGCGGGCCGGTTTTTCAACGTTTGATGTCACCTGCACGAGAAGAAATTTCAATTCGACGTTGGAATGTCTCTTGTGCGGGTGACTCATCACGCATCACGAGGCGTGTACCTTGTCAGTCACCTCAACCAAGTTACTCTATGTTTCATCTATCGTAACTCCCAAGTCCGATCATACCGGCACTTGAAACACCGCAACTCACACTAGTACTGCCTGTGACCTCCACAGCAACACAGTTTCTTCTTGATTATATAGAATACATATAAGCCATTTACTAGCGTTTTGATCAGGTCTCTTACTCGAAGAGGTTAGTACATCTTGATCGTGAGTGCCTGCCAGAACCAACAGGTCGCCAATAAGGCGCAAAACGAATTAACGGATTCCTTTGTGGTTACGACTAATAAGTTACATGTAGGGTATGGTGGAGCCTTTCGAATTTAAGCCCAATGATGGCTGCGTGCTCAAGTAGCAGGCATAGGAGTTGTACAAAAGATCGACTGCGACAGTTGGTGCACACAAGCGTTCATCATCAGAAAGCGTGACCAATCGCTCAATTCAGCACAAACAAACCGATGAGCATATTCAAGGGTACCCTGAGTAGGTGGCGACAAGAGGTATGTTGTCTATCCGAGTTGCTTCGGGGACGGGTGATCCTGCAAGTGAGCGCTCAGCCAACGTACGTTCGGCAATCGTGGCAGTTGGCTGAATAGTGTTCGTCTGCGATTGCGTGGTGGTGAGTTGATCTGACTGAGAAGTACGAGCCACCGTAGTGACTGGTTGATTGTAAGGATAATATGATTTGCGTTTCGAGGATATGAAATCGTAAACAGTGAACCTTGAAGTTAATGAGCACGAAGTTGTTATGTGCGAGAGACGAATACGCACTCTTCCTCCAGTTTTCTGAACTCGGGTTTCATTTTGTCTAAGTTCAAGTTAACCTTGCGTTTGGAGTGAGTGAGTGGTTTTTCCACCATCAGGAACTCGTCAAGTTCATGAGTAACATCAAAGTTTGCCCTCTTCGCCTGCACCGGTGAAGTTAGTAAACGTACAGCATTCGCTAACGGAGCACTGACATCGGGTACGAACGGGGGCTGGGCTGATTTAGAGTTCAAATTGTTCCAATCTACTCCCGACATCCACGGATGATCTTTGATATCCTGGAAGCCCGCCCCTCCGGGTTTGCAACCAAGTCGTTGGCTGACACTGCGTTCTAGAAGCTACAGGCCACGTCTCGTGACTGTTCGTTCAACAGAAAATGCCCAACGCTTACCCCCTGGATAAAGCTGACGCCTTCCGAACTACATTTCCGGCTTACATCATTGGGAAACTTTAGAACGTCGTCCATGATGGATCTTCTCATCCTCTCGGTGGTGCGTCCATCGAATGGCCGATAGTTGAATAGAAGCTCGTATGCAGTGACCCCGAGACTCCACCAGTCTACACACCAGGTATATCCCTTCCTTCCTATTACCTCCGGAGCCATGTAAGCCATGCTACCGGCGACGCTGGTGTGTAACCGCCGCTCTGAGTAATGGATTGCAACATTGAAGTCCGTAATGTGCGCATGCCCTTGGGCGTCGAGAAGAATATTATCGGGTTTTATATCGCTGAAGGAGATGATCCGTCACCGAGGATAGAGGTGGAAACAAGAGCGAAGCATACCGATGAATGATCCTCCGTTTGTGGAGGTAAACCAGGGCAGATGTGAGTTCTGCCATCCAAAAACGTACAATGTCCTCGGAGAGATTTCCCTTGCGCTCAAGGTGGACTAGGGGAGACGGCTTGAATGGGGCACACGAAAAAAATGACATGACTCACATCGAAGGTCACCTCCAAGCATAAGGTCCAGGACAAAAAAGCAAATTTCATCGTCTTGAAAGGCATATCGTAGATTCACTACGAAAGGATGGTCGACCTGCGATAAAATAATAGTGTGTAGATAGAGACAGCAACGCAGTATGTGTGACGTACCTCTTCCAAGAGATGGCGCTCTTGAATGATATTTGCCACTGCGTTTTGTTTAACGCATTTTGATTTGTCTATGTACTTGAGTGCATATACTTGCTTTGTCTTCTTGTGCTCGACTACCCTAACCTGATACAAGGGGCAGCGAATAGCCATGTGTATCACTTTAAGTGACAGACAGAGATCGGTTGTTACGTTCGCTTACCTTTCCGAAAGCGCCTTTACCAACTGCTCGATGGAGCTCGAAATGAAAGAGATTGACTTCAGAATCAAAATCGACCGGCTCAGAAAAACAACATCCCATGGTTCGTGCAGTGCGAGAGAGAAAGGAAAGATGAAGGAAGGACAGGGCACGAACCAAGGTTTAAGTATGGCTTCTTGAGAACAACAACGTATGGATTTGGCACGGACCGAGGTAACCCCCTGTAATAAGCTTTGTATCTAATATGGCAACACCAACGTTATTCCACTGCCCTTCGGGCACGGCAAGGCTAGGCGTAGTGTAACGAGAAATGACGTGGAGCTGAACCATTGTAGAAAGAAAAGTGAACGCGTATGTGAAAGAATAGGGAGAAATAGTACGGCTGCATAAGTATCGTTAATCGGAGAAACTCAGTACAAATCACGCTGTGAATACATTTGATGGGCTGTCATATCTGATGTGTCTCGAGACTCGAGCAGCGATTCCTGTCCAGTCGCCACAATACCAACTGAATTGCCAGTGACGTCGGTAGCGCGGGAGGGAAAAAGAAAGTGCAAGAACGCGGACGGTTCTAGAACACTCCACCACGACGGCAAATGACGACTTGCAGTTGCAGGATATTGTGGAGCCGTTTAGGAGGTGACTGCCCAACAAACTACATCGATGGATTGCGAGACCTGGACCGGAAAGGTTCAGGAATGTAGACGCCTCCGACGGTAGATAAGTTCGATGGTAGGCATCACTACAATTTTACGGAGTCCGAACTGCCACGAGGCTCAACTTGACCCGTTGACATTGTTCTTCACCTGGAACATGGACTTTGAGGAGCAATTGGAACAGGACCAACAGGCAGCACCAACGCAGGATTTCTTGGCCACTGTCAAGGTTTTTCCATTAATACCATATCTGAAAAAAGACGTCACTGTCAGTCTTGTCGTCTCCGTTCTCCCCTTGTTCTGACTTGGTCTGCAGAATTCCATTGGTTTGTGCAGTTACTGAAGATAAAATCTGCAACTGCTGATTTGTTCACCGCAGACACCCCGTTGAGTTGGGAGTGAGTTTCTGCACCCATCATGGACTAACCACGCATTCTTGACACCACCTTTCTACAGGCAACTCACTGCTGCCGATGTCAATTTCGCTGTAGTACGACCACTGGTACTGAAGTATGCACGACTCCAGAACATGGCCGTCGTGTATGCATGCATGGTTGCTCGGTCCTACTTTCTCTCTCGGGCTGCAACAGAATTAGCCTATTCAAGCGTCCTAGCCTCTCGAGCCACACTCTGTGAAGTCCTGGCGCTGAAGCTACTCACCCAATTTGCGTCTAGCAAATTTCAGGTAGTCGCAGTCCTGACCACGCTTTGGAATCCGTTGGCTGGAGCACCGCTTGACGTACTGGAAGAAGTCAAGGAGGTGGTAGGCGCAGAAGAAGCCTCCGAGAGTTCGCAGAGCGCGATCGAGGTCTGTGTTTGATCATTTATTTCGATAGTACGTCACTTACGATGCGTCGATATAGATGGCGATAGCAACAAAAGCCAAGGCCTTCCTCGCGTCCACCATCGTACAGAGTGTTGTCGATGATATGTACACTGGTCAAATTATCTTCACTGTCACTGCAAGCAGGTCTCTTGTAGCCGACAACTACAAACAGCGCGCTATCGAGATGTATGATGTCCGAAAAGCTCCATTTCTTGATCATTATAGGTTGGACTCTGGCTTGACTTTTTTTTTTTCATGTTCACCCTTCACCTAGGTTGAGGGTCCCCCGTTACTCGAACATCTTGCACTTTTTAAGCATAGCGATGCTTACGCTGACCTTCGTACTTTGCTTGCGCAGTATGTCGACCGTTCTGGACTGTGGCCCGGGCCAGAACTGATGTCCAGCAGCGCAACGTACCGAAAGTGTATCCACATGGGAGGCAATCTTTCTTGTGTTTGCCACCGCATTCACGTTGCAAGAATACACCGCTTCGCGAGAATATGGCTGGTGCAGTGAGTATTAACCACAGACTGAATGTATTGCATTCCTCAATTCTGTGCTATCCGGCAGTTTACATGTCCAATGTGAACTTCCCATATTCATTATGAACACGAATTCGCGACTAATTTGGTCCACAGGTATGGAATGTGTTTGATACGTTGTTTGTCTTGGTTTTCTTGGCGTATGCTGGGCTTCGCACAAAAGGGCTCATGTGTGATGAAGGTCTCACATTTTACGATGCTGCACATTTGACATCTCACAATTGTGAACAGCTGACACGTCAAAGCTGGCGTTCGATCTGTTGGCTTGTGCTGCATGTATCCTAGTCCCGCGGTGGGTTCTCGACGTTGAGTCAGTCATAACCCATACCAACGTCCTGCGGTTCCCAGTTTGGCTTTTTATGCTATCGTCAATAATGTCATTGTCCTGTGAGTTCTGACAATACAGAGCGGAGGTCATGCTGATCCGTTTCAGTGCTTTGCGGGCGATGATTTCCGAGTTCGTGTTCTTCATATGTATTGCTGCGACGTGCTTTTCTGGTTTGCTCCTGACCTTGTACGCGCTTGGTAAGTTACCCTACTTGATGTAGTTTCCGTACACTGAAGGGAGCAAGCATCGGATCGGTGGACTGTCAAAAGCATAGCTTGGTTGATGGTACAGATCTGGTTCGGGAATACCAGTCTGAGTTTCTTGCAGGCCTCGAGTTTTCATCCCGTGCTCGGTCCCATCCTCATGACCTGCTTTGCGGCGTTGGCCAATACTCTCCTGCTGACAAGTATGTAGTTCTCGGTGCTAGTATCATCATAACTGACCCCCTGCTCTTCAGTCCTCATCTCTATTCTCTCCAATACAGCAGCACGAATTGATGAAGTAGGTTACTGTCTTCTCTTCCGTGTACTCCTGCTCAATCATTTTTATGTAAGAATTCTAATCAAGAGGTAAGAGGAACGCGTTATCTGGTGATTATGACTTACTCCTGAGAAGTACTTGTTCCAGCATGCCATAACAACCATTGAAGGGTCGGCGAGGATCTTGATCCTTTTGAAGTGTGCTAATTGACCTCTCAGTGTGAAATCGGAGGCTCTATTTAGCTATCAGCCTCCGTTCAATATCCTCGCATTTGTGATACTGAAACCAGCAAGTTACGTTCTATCACCACGTGCACTGCACACTGCAAACGTCTTTCTGATCAAACTTACTGTGTGTATGTTCCGCGTCTAAATTTATTCACTAACTACTTTTATCAGTCGCTTCCCATCCTTATCATCATTGCTTTTTACGAGCGACGGTTGGCCTCTGGCCGGAAGGTGAAAGAGTTCAAGAGAGACTCTAAGTACAGCTTCTATCAAAACATCCCCCGCCATCTGAAGAACATGCCACTTGTCGAATATCTGGTCGGATCGAAGTCGACTGATTTGTATGATGTTATCTTCGAGGTTGAGGAATCTCGGGATTTCAACCTGTTCCATGATTCTGAGAATGAGGACGCGGGAGTTCCATCGTTAGCAGCCGTCTCACTCCTCCCAGCAAGTCCTTCGTCGCGATCGCTACCTTGCGGACGCACCACTCTTTTAGACAGCCAGTCGAGTCCACGCTCAGCCCGGAAACGGAAAGTCAGCACCTTGACACCTTTACACGAGGTCTCTAGCAATGCCAAAGTCCTATCCTTGGACACCACTACACCACTCTCAAGGCTGTTTTCCCATTCAAGGCCGCTTACTGCTGTAGACCATGAAGGCGAGAACAATCTACAACGAATACAAAGCTTGCTGGATCAGTACCGGGATTTACCTATCCGTCAACTTCAGGACGAGATGAAGGAGATGCAGGTATGTCACCTGCGACATTGCGACTGGCAACTTGAAGCTTATCATGGTGTCTGGAAGGATCGACAACGGCGCATCGAGAATCTTCTATTGACTTTGACACGAGACGTTTAAGATAGAGAGCAACTTCCCAATCCCCAGTTACTGTTTCGCATACACATGATATACCTGGACTACATTACAGTATAGCACGTACATTATTGAGAAGGATGAGGAGTATTCCTGGTCACGTGAAGGGCGACGCGTCCGACTGGAGAGTCGAGACTGGCATCGAGTTGTCGTTGACTCGCACATTGAGATGGCTTCCACTCCGCCCCCGCTCAGTGGGAGTTTCGCAATCCCGGCAGCCCCGCGCCTGCCATCGACAGCGACCTCAAGAAATCGCAGTTCAATCAGCTCTTCCTTTTCCTTTGGCCCACAGCCCATGATATCCTCGTTCGCAGCGGGTGATATGAGCACCTCCTCTATCCCGCGTCCCCTCGCCCTTGATCCAAACCGATCTATGCTCCCCAGCTCTCCGCGTGCCTCTCCCAGACGGCATCGCAGATTAAAGGACAGTGGCAGTCGACATCCTCTCGCAAACGATACAATGGATGTCTTCCAAGACTTGGAAGCGGAACAAGATCTCGATGATGGCGAATGGGGGGTGGTGGATCGCATGCGTCTTTGGCGGCATGATGCTCTCATGCAGCATCTGTACGAAACCGCCGCGTTCTGGGGGGACAAGATTCTTTCTTGGACGAGTACGTCGTGTCCTAAAACAGACCCTTCTGTCTCCGTTGCACTCACAATATATTCTGAAGATGACCCGAACGATGCGTTTTGGCTGGCTCAGACGTACTTCATGACCCACCAGTACTCTCGTGCAGAGAGGTTGCTAACACGCCCCTTTCCCACCAAAACACAGACCCCAGAGCCTTCGGTTTTAAATGGACTCGATCACTCGATAGCAGGCTCCTCCGCGGTCCGTCCCTTCTCTCTGGATACCAAAGGTAAAGGCAAGGAAACCCAGCCACAACCTGAAACATCCTCTCGTCTTCCCATGGGTCCAGCCGGATTGATCAAGCTACCAGAGGCACTCCAAGAAAACGTCTCCAGACTTGTTGACATGAGTGTTGCCTGTCGTTATCTCGCAGCACAATGCCAGGTGAGACTCGGTAATTGGACGGATGCCCTTGAAATACTTGGCGAGGCAAATCCTTTTCGCCACTCAGGTGCTCCTGTCTATCGCCCTAGACGTGCCATGGTGCTAACTCCAGACAGGTAGAAGTGGGGCCTCGGTTCCTAACGTGGACGGTGGCATAAAGGTAAGTGTGAGTATTTTGGCAGTGGACCTATATTCAGTTACTTAGGTCGAAGCATCGATGTGCCACCTGAGAGGCATCTTGATGCTCAAGCTCAATCGTGGAGATCAGGCCAAGCTGTGTTTCATGGAGGCTTTAACCTTGGATGTTAAATGTTATGATGCGTTCAACCAACTTATCAGCGGTGAAATGATGACCCCAGAAGAAGGTTGGTATGAGAATTGACTTATTTTGTATATTCTGATATCTGCCCAGAGTGGGAGTTCGTCCAAGGTCTTGCGTACGGAGAGCAGACTACAGAGGACGCAGATTTCATCCAGTTGATATACACATCTCGACTGCGCAAATATGGACATGCCGAAGAGCAAGCTCTCACTCGGCGCCGCCTTGTGGATGATTTCAAACTCCCAGATAACCCAGACGTTCTGTACAGCTTTGCAGACGCATTGTTCACTCAACTTCGCTGGGCAGATTGCTTTGTAATTACTAGCAGGTAAGTCCCTCCTGTGGAGAATCACCTCGCCAAGGTGTAATCACCTTTGATACAGAATCCTTGATCTCGTCGCATTCCATGACGCCACGATGCCATTGCATATTGCATGCATGCACCATCTATCATATCTACACTCCAAGCTTTTCGTCTTGGCCCATGAACTTGTTGACAAGGAACCCGAAAACCCCATAAGTTGGTATGCCGTTGGTGTATACTATCTAAGTTCGAACAGATGGTCGCAAGCGCGACAGTATTTTAGGTTGGCGCTCGTGGTGTAACGAAAGGCTCCGTTACTGACTGATTGTAGCAAAACTTCGCTAATGGACCCCCGCTTTGGACCGGCGTGGATTGCCTTTGCTCATACTTTTGCTTTGGAAGGTGAGCATGACCATGCAGTGACGGCGTATTCTACATGCGCACGTATGTTCGTGGGGTTTGTGTACATCCTGACTCGTGTAGAAGTTGTCATTAATTCCGAGCAGGTCTCATTTACCCCTCCTCTTCGTTGGCATGGAGCAAATAGTGCTATCGAACCATTCCCTTGCCGACGAGGCGTTGAACGCCGCCAACGCTGCGTGTGACAACGACCCTCTTCTGATGAACGAACTGGGAGTTATGGCATTTACCCACGGAGAGTAAGTGGCCCTTCTCAGTGGTGGAAGCACGGGGTGGAAGAACTTGAGTAGTTTCCAACGTGCAGCAGATTTGTTCAAACGATCCCTTGACCTCGCTCAGGTTACGCAATCATCGCAAAAGTCGTGGACTACCACGTACCTGAATCTCGGGACATGTTATCGAAAATTGAAGTAGGTTTCGGACCTCGAATCCAAACAGTCTTTCTCATGCTGTTGACACAGAGATTACGAAAAGGCTAAAACCAATTATAGTCAAGTGCTTGAGATAGAACCACAACACCCTCAAGCACTCGGGTTCCTCGGCATGGTCTACCACCATCTTGAGGATACCGATCGGGCTATTGTTAAGTATCATGAGGTGAGTTCTGGTATCAAACGTTATGAACCACTGCTGACCGGTCTCAGGCGTTGAGCGTGGATCCTATCAATGGCCATCTTATCGAGTTGCTCAATCTTGCATTGGAGTCTAATTCTGCCTGTGGTTCTTGGGAGAAGATGTATCCTGGAGGGGAGGAGGCATTCAGGGAGATGATGGTATCGCTAAAAAACAGGCTTCGCGAGCGTCCGAGGAGAGCAGCAGAGGCCAATCCTAACGATGAGCCATCTCGGTTGGAGGATTCGATGAATGTCGGCTGATTATCCCGAGGGCGAAACATGTTGTTTTAATGTAAGGCGCGGCATGCATTGGAGTGGAGCAAATGCGCCCACGGTGCTCGGTTGTGTAGGTGCCCCAAGTGATCTGGGGTTGTCCCCTTTACATGGCCGCCGAATTGCCGAGAGCCTCTGTCTCCACATTTTCTCACCGTCTTCTATAGTTGTGCGCTCACAATCAATCTTACACAGGAATGAGTGTTGTTTACGGAACGGCCCTCCCTTTTCATGTTTGCTGTCACCCTTCTTTCTTGGCCCTAACACCGGCTCTCTTTCGATGCCTTTGTCTCATACTCCCACCTATGTCTTTGTTGACTGAGCTAACTAACGGTCTAGAATCGTTGACACATCATTCCCCTGACTGGGACTTTTTGGTTCGCCTGACCGTTGTGGGGGGTCACGCCGTGTGCTGACTTCTGTCGCAGGATACAGTTCTCAATACCCTACTGGTTTCCCCATCCATCCCGGAGAAAACCCTTGACATATGTCGGCACACCTGCAGTCAACTTCTGTCCAACGATGCTTGGCTGATAGCCGCAGTCGATTCTTGCAGTATCCGCCGCCTCTTCAACGTCTTAGTAAACATCGGAAACCTCATGCACAGAATTGACAGCACCATCCCAGCCACAACGCAATGTTACATGCACGCGATCGAGATTGTCATTCAGAAGCCAGAGTCCTACTATTTCCCCAATGCTGCTAAGCTGGTATTTCGCGATGTCATCGTCGCGGCTTGGGCGGCTGCAATGACTCTATCCTTTGTCCACGCCTCATCCATTTCTTCTTCCACAACACGTAGTCTAACGTTCACTGGCTACGTAAATATTCTCACTCGTATTGGCGATCCAAATTTCGACGTCCTTCAAGGAGTCCACGACGCTGGAGATGACTTTATACGATTGCTGATTGACCCAGCAACGGGTACTTTGCCTAATGTCATCCTGCTCCCCGACCAAATACATCAACTATCGGCTTCCGTACTCTCCTCTCAGAAGGGATATTTACCTGGCATCCGAACCACACAACTACCTACCGAGCTCTCTGACGAGCAATACTGTCAAGAGAGCAAGATGGCGATGGCATCCGTACTCGTATGCCTCGCCCGCAGGTTCCAAACGTCCCATACCACCGAACTCTTCAACATATCCGATAAACCAATTTGCACGGTTGAAGCGTTAGCTCTTATCATGCACTATCTCGCAGCGTCGCTCTTTCCTAATGCCTCTACCTTGAACGATATCGGCGTTCTTTTGTGCGGCCTTGGTTCGGGCGCACTGGTCACGAGTATACACGGTGAACAAACAGACGCTCGTGAAGTCGCCCGACTATACTACGAAAAAGGCTTGCAACTCGATCCATCGCATCCTCATTTACTTTCAAATCTCGGTTCTCTCTTGAAAGATGCCGGACACATGACCCGAGCGATTGGGTGCGCTCTCCAAGCTTTGATGATTTCTAGCATCACACTGATTTAACTCAATGTTCATCACGAAAGGATCTTCAATCACGCTCTGGCGTGCCATCCTGAACTTGATATTGCACTAGTGAACATGGCAAATACCTTGAGGGACATGGTTAGTCCTGCCTTCGCTTTCGATACTTTTTCAAGGTCGTAATATTCCACAGGGCCAATACGCTGAAGCGATCCCATACTACCAGCGGGCAATCTCAGTGAACCCTGACTTCGAGGATGCGTACTGTGGACTATGCCAGGCGACGAGTGCGGTTTGTTATTGGAATGGGCGAGGTAAGTCAAATTACACCTATCAAACGAAGGAACAACTGAAGCCTCGTTAGTTACTTGTGTGCAAAAAGCAATGGAAGTTTGCGAGAAACAGCTCTCGAATATGCATAGTCAAACCCCAAGCTTGCTCAGTACGCACTCACTTGACCATTGGATGGCTCTGGTGCGGAACGCCAACCCGGGACAACTTTCTTCCCTCGAAGAGAATGCATGGAAAGCCCGCTTTGGCTATTTTCTTCAAGCTGACTCCACCCGATTATCGTGGTCTCGTGAAGAGGCTGACTTTTTGATACGCCTGATGGAATGGTACCAGACTCGAGTTCAACGTCTGTTGTACATCAAGACCTACGGCCAGGTTTATCACTCTGAAAGTACAAACACGACCCGCATTTCTGAGAATATGACAATCCCAAACTCTGGCCTCATTTCGACCATTAAAGGCTCCAAGTTACCACTGATCTTACCCTTTCACACAGTAGGTCCGTCATTCACTCAGAGGAGACTATTGTACGAGGCCCCCACAGTTCACCCTTCCGCTGACGGCTCGAACTATTCGACTAATTGCGCATAGAAATGCACTACATACCTCATTCACAGCATTTACCCACCTCGGCAGCAATTTCTCTGTGCACCCAGCACCTCCTCCGCCATATCATGGCAGAATTAATGTCGGCTATGTGTCAGGTGATTTTACGTGAGTATTTTCTACTTGAGGTTTTCGCAATTACAATTTCTTTGCTAGTGACCACCCATTGACACATCTCATGAAGTCCGTTTTCAAAATGCACAACAAGAAACGATTTAATGTCTTTCTCTACGCTACAAGCCCTACGGATGGATCTTCTTATCGAGAATATTATGAACATCAAACTGACTTTCGTTTCAATGATGTCTCATCTTGCTCGATCAGGAGCATAATAGAGAAAATTATGCAGGACCAGATACACATTCGTAAGTGACTCGACGTTCCCGAATGATTCTACAATGACTGGCCTCGCAGTCGTGAATCTGGGCGGTTACACCAAAGGCTCAAGAAATGAGATCTTCGCTGCGAGACCATCTCCCGTTCAGGTATCTTTAATGGGATTCGCGGGCACATTAGCAGCCGGTCCGTCTTCGTTTCGTCACTAAGTGTTAAGATTTTGACATGGGTACAGGTTGGTGCGACTACCTCGTGTGCGATCCGACCGTCTGTCCCCCAGATCTATTTGTCCAAGTTTGTGCTGCGCGTAGACGATCGCCAAATGCTAGCCTGAGGTCATCTAATGAGATGACACCAGATGTTGGCGTTCCCGTCAACGAAGGGAGTGACCCAGCATCCTCCGACAATGGATGGATCTAGTGCGTAATCAAGGCGAATGAACGCACGTTCGATCTGATGATTTCTGGTTCCCTAGTACAGAATGCCCAATTTATATGCCAGTAAGTCAGAACATCGTTGTTCGTCGTCCTTGTTAACGCGTGAGGTAGCACACTTACTTCGTAACAGACCATAAGCAGTCTTATGGCCCACACAGCTCTAAACTAGGAATGGCATCGGCTCGCTGGCAAGATGAGCTACGACGTCGAGACCAGCTCAGAGCGACAATATTCCCTGACTTGCCGAAGTGAGTCGTTAACTCAATTCCCGTTCGCATGCAGATCGTTAAGAATGCATAGAGATGTCGTCATATTTGCCAACTTCAACCAGGTACTGATTGGCATCGATCTTGGCATCCACTGAAACTGATGAACGACATTTAGCTCTACAAATTCGACCCTGTGAGTTTCACATAGGCAACCCTTGCCGACCAAATTAGCTCACGCATCACTCTAGATAATATTCTGGACCTGGTTACGCATCCTCTCTCGAGTTCGACGCAGCATACTTTGGTTGCTTCGTTTCCCTGCGACGGGAGAGCCCAATCTTTTACAGACCGCGGTTGCATGGGCAGGGCCCGAGGTTGCCTCTCGAA
>JBBPRR010000383.1:0-25146 GCA_038093115.1 Hortiboletus flavorubellus
AAAACGACGTACCCGCCATGGCGCTTTGCGAGGTCGATGGCTTCGTCGCGGGAAAAGGAGGAGAGCTCGCCGGTGAAGACAAAGGAGAGACCGAGGAGGCAGTCGGGGGTCTTTGGCTCTGGGACGGTCTTGGACCCGGGCGCGCGGGGCCCAGCGGCCTTGGCAGCCTTTGCGGCGGCCCAGTTGAACTTGGACGAGCCTGCCTGACTTTGTGGCATCAAATCAATATTACCGTGACTGTAATGCTGACAGTGGTATTGCAGCAAGTCGCGTCTCGGCTTGTGTAGCTAATATTGCTATGCGATGTAGCTAATCACTGTCACTACTCTCCTCCCCGCCGTCCTCGTCCGTCGAACTCTCGTCGTCGCTCTCCTCCTCGACGACCGCAGCCTTCACCGCACCCCCCCGCATCGCCGCCATCTGCCCAGCCAGCGAGTCTTCCTCAGGGTCCGAGATCTCGTCCTCGGGCGTCTGCTCCTCCGCCGCGAGTGCAGACACATCCTCAATCTTGAGCTGCATCGTGCACGTCAGCGTCGCCCACGACAGCCCCCCGAAAGGAACACCCACCGCAATCGGTAGACACGCCTCTCCCCCTACAATGGTGTCGCTCACAAGGTATACCTTCCACGTAAACAGCCCGACGTTGGGTGGTGCCTGGAACTGGATCTTGTAGCACCTGTAATTCCGCTCCTTCGACGGGTCGGAGCGAGGGATGTCGTTGATCTTGATAGGCGGAACGACGATCCGGTTCGATTTATCGTCGGCGAGAATGAGCCACCATCCGGCCTTGCGGAGCTGCGGCAGACGTCAGACACATACGTTCACACCAGTTCGACTGTCTAGACGCACCCCAGGCCAGTAAGGAGCGTGCGGGTATCCGGCATCGTCCCCTTCGAGTTCCTCCGCATCGCCACGCGTGTTCAAAAACTTTTCGTCCATCTCGTCGTTCTTTTTCACAGACTTGGCATCCTGCACCGGGGTTGGTGCGGTCGTGCCAGGCTCCGCAATGCGTAATTTGACCAACAAAAACACGATGGACGACGGCGTGACCAGACGTTCACCAATCACTTGGACACGGTGTTCACCTCGAACCGTCCATGACAAGGGCTGTACTTACCTTTGAATCCCATGCCGACAAGTTGAAGACTTCCCCAACTTTCGAGCGCTTTGCGAGCTTCTAGAGCACGTTTGTCCCCGCTCTCCTTCAAGTTGTTCACGAATGTGACAAGGTCTTGCTTTCCGGAACTCGGGGTCGAACTGTCGAATCCTGGTAGCTGGGCTTGTCGGGGAGTGGCCGTGCCGGGGACCAATGCCTGCATGAGGTATGCATGGAGGCGCATGACGCCAAGGGTGGGTGCGAGCCAGCTCCGAGCAGACGCAATGTTCAAGAGCGCGTTGAGTAGCACGGGCGTTTGAAGGAGCAACGACGTTTGTTCTAGCCCTCAGACGTGAGTCGCACTTTGCGGGAACGGGCGGGATCCCTACCTCGTTCCAGGGCTTTCGAGCCCAGATCTAACCGCAAAAAGTGAGCGTAGAGCAAGGTCAGTGCTCGGCGGGCCTTTTCATCGCCCACGACGACCTTGTTCATTTCCTTCCACTCGTCGCCTATTCTCTTCTCGATCTCGACCTCTACCTTGTTCAAATCGCCCGCATTCTTGGCCTGCGACTCGTACCCGAGGGCGTTGCCGACGACCTTGACAATGTCGCTGATTCCACTTGCTTCCTCGATGCCCATCCAGAAGCCTTCTGCAGTTCTTGCCTCGATGCCATCCTTTGTCGTTCCTCTGCTGCCGAACCACCAGCGTCCGATCATGCTAGGAAGCAGACCACCGATGAGGACGGCGTACAATCCCAAGACCCAGATGTTATTCTTGCCCTCGATGATCCACGAAGGTAAGGCAATACCCATGGAGACTTCTTGCCGCCCGTCGGGGTGGCCATACAATTCATAGTTGCGGCGGATCGTCTCGTCTGTCAGACTAGACCACGCGCGATGAGTGCCAGAAAAGCGATCAGAGATAGTTGCTCACGATTTGTATGCCTTTGTAATTTCTACGAAGCGATTGGCGATTTGGTCGACGGTCTCGTTGACCGTCGCCCTGACCTTGTCTGGGTGACTTGACACGTGGTCAGAACGTGTCGCGCATATGGCGCTGCGGGATACGCACTAGAGCTTGGAGAGCTTCTTGAACAACGATTTGATTTCCTTCTCCGTGGTACCCTGCGAGAACGGATGAATGGCATGGGTCGTGCGCGGTCATGAGCACGTACGGTGGAAATCCCCAATATTTCATACGGGTCGTACACCTTGCTGTCTGACTGGGCGTTGCGCACTCTGTGGAGCAGGAAAGCCACGACCGACCAGCCGAGGAGGAGGATCACCGTTCTGGAGCAGCAACGTGAGCGGTTTTGTTAGAAAAGAACGTGCAGACGCACCTCTTTGTGAGCTTGGGATTGAATAACGACGGCCTGTCTGCCGCGAGGACCTGTTGTCTGCGAGCGAGGCAGTGCGTGCACTGACAGCCATGCAGGCGGTCCCCGGTGCGTTCTGTGGAGTGGTCAGGATCGTGCTGGGGTGAGGGCAAGTAGGACTCGCTTGTGGACGTGCGGACGACGGAGGCAAGGGTGAGCGGGACGAGGACGATGGCGAGGACGGATATGAGAAAGAAGGCGGCCATGTTGCCGGCCTCGTCATAGTGGTAGTTGGCCATTGCAGAACAAGCCCCGTCTCCGACTTTTTCGACGTGGCCTCCGTGCGAAGCTGTGCAGTCTACTCGATTTGGCTCGTACGTACTCGATCTGGCTCAACACACCCCGCCATCATGTCCACCGCCCACCGACCGACATGGGACCCCGCGCAAGCAAGGGATGTCAAGGGCGGGTCGAGACAGTTTTCTGTGCGCGACATGGCCGCGCACACCAAGCTCAAGTTTCGGTACGTCACGCCTGCCACGCGACTCAGCCTGAACCTGACGCGCGAGACAGGCAGCCAGGGCAGACGTCGACGGGCGAGGTTGCGCGGAAGGACCTCCGGGCAGAGCTGCTCGCTGCGGAGCAAGAGGCGCGGAACAAGAAGCGCAAGGCAGAGGGGAAACCGCCCTTGGCTGTCACAGGTGGTACAGACGTGGCCGGGGCCGAGGACGAGGACGCCATCAAGCGGAGAAAACTTTTACAGGACGCGCTCGAGCTGGACAAGGATGATGACGAGGAGGGGGAGGAGAAAAAGGAGGAGGTCGAGGAGAGCGAGGACGAGTCAGAGGACGAAGACGATACCGACGAGCTGCTTCGCGAACTCGAAAAAATCAAGCGTGAACGGGCTGAAGAAAAGGCGCGTCAGGAGCGCGAGCAGCTGGCGTCACACGTTGCCCAGCTGGGCGAGTCGCCGGGCTTGAACACGACCGTCCCAGGGACGTTCTCGGTCAAGAAACGATGGGACGACGGTAGGTGTTTTGCCTTGGTAAAGGAGCGGTACCAACTCGTTCTAGATCTCATCTTCAAGAACCAGGCGATGAACCAGAGGGACAAGTCGGGTCACTTTGTCAACGATCTCCTTCGGACCGAGTTCCACAAGTGCGTGCCCCTCCTTTCAGAGGTTCCTTGGCCTGACTGTCATCTACATAGAAAATTCATGGCAAAGTTTATCAAGGCAAGTTTCACCGTCTTAAACATGCAGGTGAACTGACGTCCTTCCCTTTGCAGTGATCCGACCGCTTGGTAGTTGTACAGTAACGATAATTGCATGAATATTTGTCGTGATTTTGTGGCTCTGCACACCGCTGTAAGTACGACCACGCAACTCCGCAGTCTCCCGTAAGTACCTCTCCCTCTGGCTCGATGCTATCTTGCCGCTAGTCGTCGAGAATGTGATCTTCCTGGCTTGCTCTCCGCTGCTAGTCCACGCCCCTTCTCTTCCTACCCCCAGCGATCCCTCGCCCTGATGCAGTCCGCACCGTGCACGGCCCTCGCTCAAGGCTTCAATGCCCGTCACATTCCACTCTCCACCGCTGATTCCTTCTCCGACGCTGTCCACAGTGGGGAACCGACTTTGGTAAAGTAATGAACGTCTCTTACCATAGCTTGTATCCCGTCCCACCTCTATTTAAGACCGCAGAAGCGATAGCCGTTTTCTCGTTAGACACCCCTTCTAAATATCCGTCCCCGAAGAAGCCTTTGCTCGATGCCAAGAAGCGCTCCGTCTCCCTCGATTCCTTGGTTGACAACTCTGACTCAGAGGAAGACGAGTTCGAGGTGCTTCGTACAAAGTTTGTTGGTGACATGGATCTTCCCGAACGTAAGCACTTCTACACGTCACATGCTTGTCGTTCATTCTTTGTGTAGGTGAAGAGCCGCTCTTGAGCGAGTTCAGGTGTCGATTCATTCTTTTCCCCATGCAGTACCACAAGGTCAATGTTAGTGATCCCCAGTATCTCTATTTATGCGCCTCCAGATATGGCAAATGTACAAGAAAGTGGGAGCGTACCTTCTGGACCGCGGAGGAGATGGACCTCCCCAGCTGGAATACTCGTTTGAACGACAACGAACGCTATTTCGTCTCTCATGTCGTGTTTTTTTTTTTTTTGGCCGACTATTCAGCCATCGACCAATTCATCTTCAGTCGACGCACCATTCGATCCCATGACAATCGATTCTCCAGCGCCACGGCGCTCAGGTTTCGACCCATTCCTCTTGAAGCCGTTACTACCAGAGGAGGATAGATATGATGCGCATTGCGACTCTCGCCCCGTTACTCGACGGCATCACTTGCAGTCCTGACGGCCAAAATCCTGCACTAACATCGCATACCCAGCACCACGCCAATAATCTTTTCGGACTCCCAGCGTGCAAACCACCTGATATGGACGGTCCTTCTTCCTCCGCGCAGGCCCTACGCCTCTTCCCGACTTTCACATCGAACCAAGGATCTCGAACTGCTTTGACCTCGAGTTCCAGCTCAAAGACGAGGACGGGCCTTTAGCTGACCGTCGAGCAACTCGAACAGCTCCAGGCGACGTGTCTCGGCAGCATATGGCATCGTAGAACAGAGTGGAATTTAGGAAGCGGGATCATCCAGGAGCTGTTGGATGCGCTGACCGCGCTTCTGGAATATTGTTCATTGCTAATCTCTTCTTCGCTACATGCATGGTGCGAGACCCACGATACTTTGTTTGTACCTTGGCCTTCTTGAGCTGGATATAAGCAAGTCGCTTGTCGATAGGGCATCATCAACGGACCTCATTGCCAAGGTCGATGTGCACAAACAAGAACTCGTCCTTTTTCAATCGTGACATACTCACAACCTTGTCTTCTCGTTCGGAAATCATGATCATTTTCTCGTTTGTCACAAGTAACCTGAATCTCACTACTCACGAGCCTGCGTACGGGTACCGTCTATGTGACAATCCCAAAAACCTGTTCCTCTATCGTCAGTCCTTTGCAAACCAAGTATATGCATCGTAGACCAAAAGGCCGTTTCGGCATCATTTGCTGCCTGGTCAACAGCGCAAGAAACGTCTGGTCGCAAGTGTGGAAGAACGAAAAAGTTGGATATGATATCTCCGGATGGCTGGTCGTGTACAGGGGGGAAACATTGCATGTAAAACAGCTGGAAGATGGACGAACAAGCAGGATTGGAATCAAGGATTGCAGCCAAGTAAGGATGAAGCAGCTCCTTTGAGGACCTTTCGGGTTCGTGTAAAGGCATCGAAAGATAGATAATATCTAGTTCATCTTGGTTAGACGTCGGTCTTGGTTGAATAATCAATTCCATACTCGTCTCTGCAGGCGCTGACATTGTACCGGCGCCCGCGGTTAATAAAGTCACAGACGATGTTGGCGAACCACCGTCAAGGGATCCAGGGGGGAACACGACCAGAAAAGAATCTGATTGTCCTTCGACAATGGGGATGTCATCAGTTCCGTACAACTGAGGAGGGGTGATGGTGCCGTCCACTATAGCAATGCAGCGGGCGACAGCGTGTACCTGATATCGGATTGTTTCGAGCACATCGGAGCTGGGGGAGACGACATTGACTCGTGATCGCAGGTGGCGAGGAACGCAAGCTATTGATGACAATACACACGATGACCGAAGTGGATCCGGAATGTCTTCAAGCTCAACGGAGAAGCGTTCGAGTCCTTGCGCCTCGTTGACGACAAGGTTCGTAATCCCCCGACCGAGGATGTAGACCCCGCCATTTACAGCTGTGGCACGACAGAATCCTTGGGCTATCTCTCCCGATCCTCCATAGTAACTGACAAGGAATGGTGACGAGCCATACCGCCCGGCTGACCGCAGACAACTGCGCACGCGATGCAATGCAGTCGATGTTGGTTCTAAGTAACTACGTGAGCAAAGACGGGAACAGCGGATCGTCGTCTCACCCCCAGAGAATCCACAAGAGGCGAGGGAGAACATTATCACTTGAGAGATATCCTCGCCCAGGCCGAAAGACTCGCGAAGGAACTGGTCGAAAGGGGCTTCTTCTTTACCCTGGAGCTCGGGACTACTCTCAAAGTCCCCAGAGGCAAATGAGAGGAAGCGCATGAGGCGACGTTTCTCAACTAAGCTAATAGTGCGGTCCTGAAAGATGGTTTCCTTGTTCTGCGGAACGGTCTGGAACTTTCCGTGGCGATAAATCCCTGCAGAGCCAAGGAGCTTATACGAGCCATAGCGAGCGACACCCGAGGAGACGATTGCTGAAATAAAGGGCCCGACGGCCGGAATGACAGCGGGTGATAGCGAAATCGAGAATTGCTTCTGGTGAGGTGGGCGGTTGGGCGATAGATAATCGACGCGATAAGGTGCGGGCTCCCCGGCGGGATCTGTTGGATGTGTCTCCGCCCACTGAACCAGTTCGTCCAATGCCAATGTGGCCTCATCGGCACCGTAATAAGCATTAGGATCGATATGTGCGACTTTGAGTCCAGCCTTGGCGAGGGCACTGAGAACGATCAGACACGAGTTAGATGGAAAACGCAAGTAACTCACGCAGCAGTGATCGATGCTGACAACCCGGTTCCAAGAACGATAACGTCGAATATGCTATCCATTGAACCGGCCCGCCTAGCTTCGAATGTGAGGAATAACCCCTGGTGGAATAACGGTGTCGGAGTGGTTAATGCGAGAGCCCAAATCCTGCTTGACCAATGCGGGTCAAAATATCGACGAATCCACCGCTGCCCCGAGTGAGAGTGTGGTTCCCTCTCTCTGTCCAGGGCCATGCAACCGTCCTCTCCTTCAAGTCTGTCCTCTGCGAAGCCCTCCCTGGCTTTTGTCGCATCCCACCCGGCTCGCTGCAGCTCGCCATCGATGGCTTCGAGCTACTCGACACGTGCGAGCTCACCATCGTGAGAGACGGCGATCTGATTTCGTGAGCCACATGGTGCGTTTTACAAGCCAAACTAACTCGTATACAGCGTAGATGCACGCGAGCCGCCAGAGGACGCGACTGCACGACACCCAGGTGCAAGTGCGCTCCGGGAACCTGCAGTTTCGCACAAACGCAAGCGCAGCGTGTCGACGTCCAGCTCGTCTAGCGCCGAGCCTGACACCGAGTCTGGCACTGAGTCTACTTCCTCTTCGTCGACGTCAGCGTCCGAGTCCGAGTCGACGTCGGACTCGGATGGTTCCTTGGATGGCCTTCAAGCCCACGTAAGAGAACTCGGGCAAGCAACGCAGTCGGTACAACCAAAGCCACAACCGTACGTCTACTTGTCAGCCAACATGATGTTTCCCCTGGTGACATTCATTGCTAGATCTCATTTCGTCCCCCCCGGGTATGGTAAAGCGCAAACACGATCACGGAATCTACGACGACGGCTCAGACGAATGCACGAGCGCGAGGGGGCAGGCGTGCCTGGTGGACCCGTGTCTGGCGCAAATGCCGTCGTGCCGGGTGAGGATGCTGCGGCGCAAGGGATCACGCCAGGTGCTAGCCAGGATACCGTTCCAGGGCTCCTCTCGCTCTCGCTACGCAACAAGAATAAGGCCAAGAACTTTAAAGCGTTGATGGGGAGACCACTTGCGCCCAAGATTATATTTGGGGATCAGGAAGGTGACACAATGGCCGCTCTGCCTCGGCTGATCCCGCCTTCGTCGCGCGCCTCGCTCCCCCCGAACCTGTTCGTGACCAGCGTGGATGTCGAGGCAGGGCTGCATAGGGAAGGGACGAAACGCAAGATGCGTATCGAGTACGGAGAGACCGAGAGTGAGGGGCACGCGGAACCCGGATCGGAGGCGGAGATGGAGAGGCTGGAGGGGGTGGCGAACCAGCACTGGGCCACGCTGGAAAGGCTCACGCGTGAGCATATCGTGGCAGGGTCGATCGTTGGCTACAAGGTTTGGAATGTCGTGGGTGTGTCAGCCGAGTTGCTGATATATGATTGGACTAGGCTCTGGGCATCGACCCAGCGACGTGCACCCCCGGGCCGGTGCTTACGGTGGGGCGTGTGGAGTCGTGCGAGGGGGAGATTGTGGTCGTGCGACCGATGCGCAGGCCGGGGGTGATTGGGCTGCTGGGGGATGTCGAGGAGCACACGTGGGACGAGGTTCTCGACGGTGATTGGCGGCGGCTCGAGTGATTGCGTCGCTGCCCGGCTC
Organism: Hortiboletus flavorubellus; assembly: GCA_038093115.1. NCBI lineage: Eukaryota > Fungi > Basidiomycota > Agaricomycetes > Boletales > Boletaceae > Hortiboletus > Hortiboletus flavorubellus. The sequence continues at coordinate 8,600 of JBBPRR010000383.1, forward strand.
GGAGTGTCGACCCGGTTTTGCCCGAGGCGCTCATTTTCATTTTGGTTTTTATTGCGCGCGAGTGACCGCAAGTGCCCTTTCTCATCCCCACCGTGTCGTCGTCGTACACGGCGTTCCCAACGCCCCCTTAGTAGTACTACCTTTTAATCGCGCGCGGCCATGCTCCCAAAGGCCGCGAACCTCTTCCTACACACCTCCCGTGCCGTCGCCGTCGTACAGAACCAGTCCGGCGCGCTCAGAAATGTCCTCCAGCCAGGCGCTGGCTCGTCATGGGGCAGCGCAGGGACCGGCCCAGGCCCAGGCGGCGCCAAGTTCCACGCTGGTGGCAAATTCTACAAAGGCTACACCGTGCGTGTCACCACGTACCCATTCCCACATCACTCACTTCTCAGCAGGGTGTCGGCCGTGCCATCACCCACGCAAATTCCTCGGCGACCCAGGATGCCTCCAGAACAGACGAGGACAAGGACGAAGTCAAGGCATCCTGGGTCATCCCTCGCTCTGCCTCGTCCAAAGCACCCCGCACGCTTGCACGTCGCCATTCCTTGTCCCTCCCTGGTGACCGTGACCATCTCGGCGCCGGTGTCCTGCACACCGTGCAGATGCAGCTACGTGAACGCCATGCCGCCGCATCTCCAGCCAAAGACCAGGCAGAGATCACCCCAGAACATGAGCCACGTCCCGTCACCCCTTGGTCCCCGTTTGCCATCGCCCTCGACGACGCCTTGTCCAAAAAGGACATGCCTGCTGTCTTCCAACACGTCCGCTGGCTGATGGATCCCTCCAAAGAACCCTTGTTGTCCTACCCCCAACCTACCCTCCTCGATGTCAACCATGCCCTTCGTGCCCTCGTAGCCATTGGTTCTCCGTCCGGCGCAACCCTCATCGAACAGCTCTACAGTGCCATCCTCCAGCGTGGCATGTCCCCAAACCTCGGCACATTCGTCAACGCAATTGTTGGCCTCACGGACAGGGATCGCGAGGTCCAAAAATCTCTTGACGTGCTCTCCTACCGTGCCAAGCGTCGCAAGTTGACTGCCCTCGGGGACCTCGACGAGGTGGCAGGTGAGGAAGCCAGATCTGACGAGAATCACAGGGGCACTCTGCTCGCAGAGGACAATTTTGCGGTTGCCATGCGCATCTTTGACGCCGCTTGTGCCGCAGCTCCTCAGCCAACATCCGACTCTGCCGCAGTCGCGAAACCATTGGCTGCGCATTTCCCGATCAACGTTTACCATGGCCTTCTTCGCTCGTGTGCCGCTCACGCCAACGTTGATGCTGCCATCCGCGTGTATGCGCAGCTCGAGGCATGGTCTCGCCCCTCGCCTACGGATCTCATGTTCTATTATCTGCTATCTACCTACGTCAACGCAGGTGATCTCACCGGCGCCAAGGAGGTCTTTAAAGAGTTCCGAGATCTAGGTGCACGCGGTCTTGTCATGGAGGTCGAGCGACAGTTCCCGATTCAGCTCAGGATTTGGAACAAGATGATCCAGGGTTATTTCAAGGCCGGTCAACCAGCCGGCGCGCTTCGTCTGCTCGAGACGATGATGGACAGCGGGAAACCTGAAAAAGGTAGTTCCCGATCCACTTTTGTTTAGTGCGTGCTGACACGCGTACCAGGCGACCTCGCGTCCATTCCATCGCCAGCTTCGTCCACGTTCACGACGATCATCAGTGGCTTCTGTAACCCTTCTCCCTCAGACGTCGCTCACGATCCACCCAAGCCTGACATCAAAACTGCATTGTCTTGGTTCGACCGTCTGCTCCAGCAACCTGCCGCATCCAGTCACAACGACGAGTCCACTCAAAATCCTTCTCGCCCTGACCAGATCTGCTGGGGTATCATGCTCGATGCCCTTGTGGAAGCATCATCCGAGCAAACGACTTACCTTGGTGACCTCAACAGGCTTTACGACGTCCTCGTCAACTGTGCCCCAAAGGATCGTCTGGGCGTCAAGATCTCCGACACGCTCATGGTTCTCGAAGCGAACCTCCGTGTCCTCGAGGACTTTGCCAAGTCACAACCATCTGCCAAAGAAGCGAGGGACTCTGCCGAATTCATCGGTAGACACATCCGTAGAGTCGCCGACCCACTTTTGTCCGTCAAGCCTGGAAGGAACCTTGCCAAGTACAAGGCAACAGTGACAAAGATACTGTCTGGCTATTTAGACACTGTGACGGCCACTTCCTCTCCCGCTCTCGCCTTGGAACAAATGTTGCCATTGGTTTCACTCGTCGCATGGCTCGGTTCGCCTACCACACCCTCGATCGCCCGTCCTCTTCTCCACGCCTACGTGTCTGCTCCTCAGAAACTTACCTCTGTCCCGGATCTAGAGACACTTCTTTTGTGTGCTGTCTCGCTCCCCGTGAACCCCTCTAATTCGGACGTTACCTCTTCCTCGGATGCCGCGTACACTGGCCTGATGCCACTGCTGCAAGCTATGAGTGATGCGGGAGTTGATTTCCGACAAGTGTCAAGCAAGGTACAGGTTGCAGTGACGGAAGCTCTCTACTCCAACTACGGCGAGCGAGAGGTTTCTCGGTTTTTGGACGGTCTTGCATGGTCTTTCAATCGTCTCAGGATCCCCCTTGCCGAGCGGACGAATGAGGAGAGCGACGCCCCTCGTACTCCTACGCCACCATTACCCTCTGCCGGCTTTCCTCCATCTCCGGCACAACTCACCATCGATACAGAACTCAGTCGACAGATCGACCAGTGGTTCCCTTCGCATCCATCGGTCGCGGTCAACGACAGTTACAACATTCTCCAGGCAGCGGTTTCCGGGAAATCGCCTCGCTATCCCCATCCAGCTACTCTGGGTCGGTTAATCAACGGGCTCGGGCGCGCAGGCAACATCGCCGCAGTACAATCGGTATATTCCATCGCTCAGCAGGTGCTCTTCTCGTCCTTTGTAGCCCAAAGCCCCACTTGGCAATCTCAGGCGTGGTTCCAGATCGAAGACAACATGATCGTTGCCTATGCACACGGAGGTGACATGGATGCTGCGTTTGCGCACCGGAGCAGGATAACCGCTGCGGGTGGTGTTCCCTCTCCCGACGCATATGGATCGTTGATAGAGTGCGTCAAGGATACCACGGATGATACATCCAATGCGATGGCCCTCTTTTCGGAATGTCAGATGCTCGGAACAAAGCCCAACGTGTACCTGTACAACACCATCATCTCCAAGCTCGCCAAGGCACGCAAGGCAGACTTTGCGCTCGAGCTCTTCCAACAGATGAAGGCAAACACGTCGCTGCGCCCTTCGTCGATCACCTATGGTGCTGTCATTGCCGCATGTGCGAGGGTTGGTGATACTGTGGCCGCCGAGCAATTGTTTGCGGAAATGACGAGTCAGCCCAACTTCAAGCCTCGCATTCCCCCCTACAATACAATGATGCAACTGTACACGCATACGAAGCCGGACAGAGAAAAGGTGTTGTTCTACTTGGACAAGATGACCGAGGTCAAGGTGCAGCCTTCAGCGCACACATACAAGGTAATCTCGTTCATCCTTTTCTCCATTCTCCCCTGTCTGAGATGTGTTGCAGCTTCTCATCGATGCATACGGAACCATTGAACCCGTCGATGTGGCTGCCATGGAGGCGACCTTTAAGCGTGTCGAGTCGAACCCGCACGTCCGTCTTCAAGGCACTCATTGGGCGGCACTCATCAACGCTTACGGCTGTGTCCTGAAGGACACTAACAAGGCCATCAGTGCATTCGAATCCATCGCCTCTCATCCCTCTTCCCAGCGTGGTCCTACACCCCTTCCCGATGCCGTCGCGTACGAGTCCCTGATCAACGTCCTCGTGACGCGCAAACGAATGGATCTCGCACAACAATACCTCACTCGCCTGCAGACGACCGGCGTGCACATGACGGCATACATTGCGAACCTGTTGATCAAGGGCTATGCGGCCGACGGTGCCATAGAGCAGGCACGGGCCATCTTTGAGAGCTTGGCAGATCCTCCGAGCGGCGTCGCCGCGCCTGGTAATCACGTCCCACACGAATCCTCTTCGTCCGCTTCTTGTGCACCAGTATCGCCCAACTCGGTGTCGTATAGAGAGGTGAGCGCGCACGTCGTAGGCCGTGCGATCGCGTTACTAATACCCCTTTGCCAGCCTTCGACATGGGAAGCCATGTTCCGCGCTGAACTGGGCAACGGTGACCGCGATCGCGCGATCGCCCTGCTCGAACGATTGAGACAACGGTACGTCACGTCTTGTCTTGTGTGCTTGGGGAGAACGTGTGCCGACGTTTTTTTTTTCAGACACTTTCCCGAAGCGGTGTATAACCGGATACGAGGGATCATGCTCGACGACGCGGTGGCGCCTTGGGGCCAGTCCCCGTCACAGCCGCAGCCCGAGTCGCCGGCGCCGTCTTCTTCCCCCTGATCCCCCTCACACAGCATCAGCATTCGGTTCATTCGCATCAGTACCACACGATCCATCATCACGCATGCGCTCATCCTCACGCCATCACATGGAAAGAAGGCGCGTCGAGGCAGTCGACGCAAAAAGAAGCCATAGTCATCTCGTTTATTTATCTAAAATATACTCGTCATTGTAAAGATTCAGACTGCCGATATACTATACCGTACCACCAACACGCCGCACGCCGACCGTTGTATATTACTCCATTTTTGCTGTATCATACCGGTAGGTACGCTAGTGGCTCGGACGAGTCCACCTTCCACATGGGACATCACCCCCCCTCTCTCTCTACTCGCAGTGTTGATCGCACCATCGTCATCACGATGTACTCGGTCAGATCGGATCCTATATACACCCAACGCACCCCGAGGGAAAGGAGATCAATCGAGACGACCGCCCTTGGCGAACCGCTGCTCCGTCGCCCAGTCCGCAGGGTCGTCCGCCAACAGGCTGCGGAGCGCCGTGGCGAGGGCGCCCGCGAGTCCGAGGACGACGAGGACCGTCATGTACGGATGTGCAGCGACCGCGCCATGGAGCTGGATGAGCATCGCGTTGAGGAACTATCACGCGTAAAAAAAAAAAAAACAGGCGTGAGCGACACGCCCATGTCAAACGGAGGAAGAGGGGGGGGGGGAGGAAGAGAGACGCACAAAGACAGCCCGCTGCAACACGCTCCGCGAGTGCCTCGGACGGGCAGTACCCCCAAGGACCGCCTCGAGCGCAGACGTGACGCTCACCGCGTTGAGCGCGATGGCGCGGCCGGACGCGTCCTTGTCGTAATACACCAGACCCTTGGGTGTGCCAGTCGTCAAGTCAGTTCAGGGGGGAACGCGCGCGCACAGGAAAAAAAAAAAAAAGTAAGGGCGACAGACCTCGTGATCGGCCACGACGATCGCGGGCTGCTCCGTCCCTGGTTTGATCCCATACATGTCCTTGATCCACTTTGCCCACTGTCCCGCGTCCATCCACGTAAACACCACCTCTCGCGACCTCCCAGGGCCACCCCCGTCCGACCCCGCCAAGCGCTGCGTGCGCAACCGCCATTTTCTCGCAATCTCGTGCAGCTTGTCCGACACGCTCGCTTGTTGGTCTTGGGGCGGGACGACGATGAGCACGAGCGGCTTGTGTGGGGCGTTCATGACCTGTTGGAACACGTCCTTGGAGAGCTCGAAAGACGACGGGAAGCGGTGCGTGTATAACCATGCGTTCAGCGCGTCGGTGGAACCCGACGCGGGGTAAAAGACTGCGACGGGTTCCCGTGCGTCCTTGTCTTTGAACGCGAGGAGCGCTGGAGTGTTGAGTGGGGCATTGTATCGATGCGAGAGCTCGGAGGACGTAGAGACGTAGACGGGCGGGGAACCCAAGAGGGCTTGTGCACCCTTGGCGACGTTGGTCTGTTGGGGGTCGTACATTAGGGCCGAAAAAAAACGGGCCGGCATGGGAAACGCACCACGACCTGGGTATCGGAAGCGTCGTGGAGCAAGAGGTACAAGACGGCATTGTCACGCACGACTCGTTCCAGCTCCGGCGCGTCAATCACTTGCATGGTTCTAAAACGAGACAGGAGTCGCACGGGGAACGAGAACGGTAAACGAGCGACGTACGGATTAGAAGCCTTGTCGGCAAAGGCGACGAGTTGGTCGTAGGACCTTCCGCCCGTGTATTCGGTCTTTGCACCGTGAGCATAGTAGAACATCGTGGGGAACCCAGCGACGCCCTGGCTGGTACATAGCGCCTTGTGTTGTTCACAGTCCACCTCGGCCACGTTGAGCTTGTCTTGCATGCGTCGACCGAGTTGCGTCCACGCCGGAGCGAGCTTCTTGCAGTGGCCGCACCTAGGCCGGGTCAGCACAATGGGACGGAGCGACGGACGTGGGTGGGCGACGCTACCAGGGTGCGAAAAACTTGATGAACGCAGGTCCTTGAGCGAGAAAGGCGTCAAAGGATTGTACGTCGAGCGGGATGACCATGCCCGAGGGGTTTGCGTCCGTGCGAGGGGCTTGGACGACGAGACGGTCCGCGGTGAGTTCAGGCGTCGGTGTCGGTGTCGGTGTCGGTGTCGGTGTCGGCGTCGGCTCTTGTTCTTTTTCTTGTTCCGTCAACGATGGCGCGGGGGTTGGGACGTTCACCTCTTCCTCTTCCGGGGTTTGAGTCTCCGTGTGCTGGGCATGTTCGCCCAAATATTCGAGCAGGAGGTGGAATTCTCTATCCGCGTGGTACGTGTCCACGAATTCGCCATCGCGATATAGATTCATTTGTGGGTATCCAGTGACGCCGTTGTCGTTGCACAGGTCTGGAAAAAGCGTCGGCGAGGGGTAGTCGAGTCGAGTCGAGTTGGGACGTACCGCCATTGAGCGCACAGTTGACCTGAGCAAGTTGTACGCCCGGGGCGGGCATGCTCTCAAAGTGGTCCACGAGTTCATTCCAGGTCGGCTCAAAGTTGCGACAGTGACGACAATAGGGCGAAAAGTGCTCGACGAACCTGCGTAGGTCGGTTTGCTCAGTTGAGTTCGGAGAGCCACACGGTTGGCGCACGACCTACCATACGCCGTCTGCTATCGTCTGCTTGAAATTTTGCGGGGTAAGTACGTTTGACGCAGCTGTCGGTGCGGCCGTTGCGAGGGCGGTGAGGAGGGCAACGGCCAGGGAAAGCGGAGGGTGATGCATGTTTTGGGACAAGGTGTGTCGTTGCGGGGATAAATAGGCTCGCTTAGATCAGAACCACGATGGAGCTGCTCGAGGTCTATCGGTGCCCCGAATTCATCTATCCCGTCATATACGCCGCCAAGTTCAAACACGTCAAGAATGCGGGGGCTATCCGCGAACGCATCGTCAAGGCGTCGACGATGGAGGGTCCAGAGGGCGACAAGGAGCGCGATGCGGTCAACTTTGCGTTCATCAATGCCAAGTTGGTCAGTGTGCTCGTGTGGGGCCGTCGACGGCGTTCTCATCGGTGTGTTGGTCAGATCACAAGCCCTCTGCACCTGCAGACCGCCGCAATGCAGGCGCTCTTTGCCCAGTCAGCCAAGACGATGCGGACAAAGACGCCCCACTCGGAGATCATCTGGAATCTCAATCCGACTAATAACGTACGTCGCTCCGTACCTGACCGGTCGATCCCGAGACACGTCTGTGATGCTACTGGCTAGATTACGGAGGGGATTAAACGGTACGGTGTCTCGGACGCCACGACTGATCTTATTGTGATGCACATTGCTGGGTGGGAGAGAGAAGACATCCTAAAAAGGATGCTCGAGGTCGTGGACGGGGAGTTGGACCTCCTCGCGAACGTCGTTCAGGTCACAGACTGGGAGACTGTGATCAAGGCGAGTGGGACTCTGTCTGTCGTCCCCCGAATACTGACGGTACTATCAGCATTACAAGCTGGACCAGGAGCCGGTGTCGAAAGGTTTTACAGGGCGTACTCAAGAGGAAAGAGCGGTCGTTGATAACCTGGTGATAAGTTCTGTCGCAATGAAATACATCATGGCCTAGATGTGATGGTAACTGCCAATCCATTGACCTGGTTCGATTCGAGGCTTGGCCTGGCGCGCTGGTGTCGGAGATATCCGCATGTGATCAATAAAGTTTCGCTCGCGAAATTTTCCGAGCAGTGCGCATCAGCAGATATCCACTCCACTCATCGCCCTGCTTAAATTCATTTCGTCGGTTTCACTCATTGTACCCTTCCTTTTGTACAACATCCATCATGTCCTCCGTCGTCACCCCCGAAGTCGTCCCCGCTCGTCGTCGTCGTCACTCTGGCTCTGGCGCAAACCCCGCACTGGTGCGCGTCAGATTGCAAAAGCAGGAGGAAGCCCAAGAGATCGAACTCGTCCCCCCACCCCGCCCAAAATCGACCCCCATCGATGAGCGGCTTGTGCAGCGACGCAGAGCCAGCTCTGCCTCCTCTGGTTCGGATCGCTCCGAGAAGCAACCTATGTTGATTGATCCAGTAGAGCACAGCCCATCCATGACCCATCGCCATCACAGCCCAGAACGGCCCACCCGCCCTCTCCCCGCATCAAAGACACGCAAAATGGCAACCCACAGCCCGTTGCCTCGGCCCGCGAATCCGTCCATGCTGCCTGTGCAGGCATACGTACCCAGGGGCGGCGTGGCATCTTCCCAACGAAGACTCTTTGTTATTCTGGAACAAGCTTGCTTGGAGGCGTACAGGGTCACCAGCGGTGCAAAAGGAAAAGGTGGAAGGGAGGGTGATGTCAAGTACACCCTCTTGAACTGCGACGATCACCAAGGCATCCTCGCAAAGACTGGCAGGGACATTGCGGACGCACGTCCCGATATCACGCACCAGGTACTCGGACTTGTATTGTTTGTACGCTCTCCATCTAACCTAGTACCCTTCTAGTGTTTGTTGACACTGCTCGACTCGCCTCTTAACAAGGCAGGCCTGCTTCAGGTATACATCCACACCACAAAAGGTGTCCTTATCGAGGTCAACCCCCATGTGAGAATACCGCGCACCTTCAAGCGATTTAGCGGCTTGATGGGTATGGAATCGTATCCTCCTTGTGGTGCCTAAGCTTATTTGGTTTAGTTCAACTTCTACATAAGCTCTCCATTCGGGGTGTCAACGGACCTGAGAAGTTGCTCAAAGTGATCAAGGTATTCATCTCGGCATGTAACTTTGTCTGCCGCTAAAATTGGACTCAGAATCCCGTTGTTGACCATCTGCCGGCCAACACCATTAAACTGAGCAAGTCCAGCTTGTGCATCATTGGCCGATACGTGTCTGACACCCCCTCTAGCACTGTCCGGAGACGCTCCGACCGTCCGGTTATCAAAATACTTGCCTACCCTGCCAGAGACCCACTCAGTTGCCGTCTTTGTCGGCGCGATGGCCCGTGGTCGGGATGACTTTGCTGACCATGTCGTTGATGAAAAGATCAGTATCAGCGACTATCCCTTGAGCGCATCAGTTGCGTGTGGCAAGGTACGTCAGAGCTCCACTCCAACCGGAAAGATGCCGACGCCTATTTCTCTCAAGTTCTGTTGTGCCCTCGAGGAACTCTGGGACATTGTGTAACCCACCCTTTGACGATAAGCATGCCTTCAAAATGTAATACCACGTCGGCTGCGTCCACGAAAATGTACTCCAGAAAACACGCCTATCCGGTTCTTTGTTTGTTGCACTTCAACCTGCATTGCGTAGACATTGGACACTTATTTATTTGACGCGCCGCAGTGTACTAGTAGTAGACGGATTGTCCAAGCCCCATCGCATTAGATTCACGACTCAACTCGTGACTCTGGGCTCTGGAAATAATGATGCGAATCGATTTTTTGATTGGACTTGTATTGTGGAGACTCGAACGATCACCAGATTCGGGTGATGCCCTATTTGAGTTTCAAACACGCTTGTCCACTGCCAGTGCTCGCACTCGCAGCTCTTTGCTTTCCACAACGACCATGTCTCTCCAAGAACCTGCCAGCGTCAGCCCCCTGCCCGAGGGCATCACCGACCCCAACTACAAGCCTCTCCCAGGCCGACTGGGCAACCTCACGCCCGGCCAACAACACGCACTCGACACCCTCAAACGACAACTCGTGAGCGAGGGCCATTTCGTTCCCGAGAGAATGGACGACGCCACCCTCCTCAGGTGCGTCGTTGGTCCGTGCACACACATCGATCCATCCGTACTTGGTTACGATCGATGCTTGATGGTGCCCGAAAAACGAGGACAGTCCCCCACTGACGTTCACTCCCGTCCACCCCCCCGCAGATTCCTGCGCGCCCGCAAGTTTGACCTCGTCAAGGCAAAAGCGATGTTGTTGTCCGCCGAGCAGTGGAGGAAAGACTTGGACGTCGAGGACATCGTCGAGTAGGTCGCGCGTCGTTATTCATCTATTTCCCTATCCTCGTTTCATCGACGCCATTTTTCCCCCTCATAGGAACTTTGTGTTTACGGAAAAAAAAGAGGTGGACCAGTATTACCCCCAGTACTATCACAAGATGGACAAGGTACGTCGGCAAACCCCCTTCCAGCGTCTCGCGTGCTCATGTTTACCTCTTTTCTCAGGACGGTCGACCCGTCTACATCCAACGTCTTGGCAAAATCGACGTCACCGCACTCAACACCATCACGACCCAAGACCGCCAACTCCGTCGCTTCGTCCTCGAATACGAAAAATTCCTCACCGAGCGGCTACCCGCCTGCTCCAAAGCCGTCGGTCACCCCGTCGAAACGTCATGCACCATCATGGATCTCGCGGGCGTGAGCATCGCGTCTTTTTTCCGCGTCAAGGATTACGTCTTTCATGCGGCTGGGATCGGTCAGGATCGGTACCCAGAATGCATGGGCAAGTTTTACATCATCAACGCCCCCTGGACGTTCTCCACCGTGTGGTCGATCATCAAACCTTGGTTGGACGAAGTGACGGTGGCCAAGATCGATATCGTGAGCAGCGCGATGGTCAAGGAGAGATTGTTGTCGCAGATTCCCGCGGAAAATCTACCTGTCGAGTTTGGTGGCATGTGTCAGTGCGTCGGTGGCTGCTCGCTGAGCGATGCGGGCCCATGGAATCCTCTGACGGAGCCGAACGGGGTGGCATAGATGCGAGAGATAGACGTCGGGTTCGATGGGCTTCTAGCGATAATCTACCTATACTCATACCTAATCGTTTGAGCAACATGAGTGCTGGATTCAGTGATGGCTGGCACTCATGAGGTGAGACAGTGCAAACAGATAGGGTTGAGATGTCAATACAAATCGGAATTCAATCATTGGAGCCGCTCAAACGAGCCAATTTAACGCTGGTCAGACCCGATCACTATATGCCGTAAGTCAGCTGCATTCTCTTGTCATGACCCAACCCAATCATGTGCATCACCAGGATTCAGCGTGCCGGCAAGTAACGTCCAAAATTACCCATGTTTTTTCATGGGCAGATATCACTTACTGACAGAAGTGCAGCCGAGAACATTAGATAGAATTGACAGGGTCGACCTCCTTCATCCAGACCCACAGACCACCCTGTGACATGTCCAATACATTCAAGCAATTCTGGAAATGGTCCGCAGTGGAGGACGATACCACATACCTTGACGGACAGGCTCATGTGCGCCCTCATCACGACCTTCTCCAATGCTTTTCGCCCCTTGGCCTGTGCCCAATCAGCGGGAGGGAGATGTAGGGTTTCCATGTCCAGCGAGAAGGCATCGAACGACTGCAAGAGCCGAATGAGGAAATACGAGGCTTCGTGGTATGCAAACTGGATTCATCGTCAGCCCAAACGTTGGGGAAAACGTCACTAGCGTGGCGATGAGGATCATGGCGTACCTGCTGGCCAAGGCAGACGCGAGGGCCGGCGTTGAAAGGCAAGAAGATGAACGGGTCTGGCTTTAGGTACTTGTGTAGACGTTCATCGAGGAACCGATCTGGATCAAAGAGATCCGCTGGAAAAAAGAAGGGTTGTGCACGAGGATCAGATGATGCACACTAGTCATCTTCCCTGCCATGTGCTCACCATCGGGTCCCCACAGATCTTTCCTACGGTGCATCAGGAAAACACTGTACATGGTCCTACAAACCGGGTTTAGGATGGTTATAATGGCGAGGGGGATCACTGGGCTCACATAGTATTTGGAGGAATATAAAAGGATTTCCCGCCATTCAGTGCTGGCCAAGTCTGTGCCTCGGTACACAACCTACTGGGAGATCAGGGCGAGCGACGGGAATGAGCGGCCAGTATCGTACCTGACATTCACGGGGCTGCACGAAATCAGAATCAGCTGTTCTGTTCAAGAGAACAAAAGCGTACACAGGTGGATATAGTCGGAGGACCTCTGATATAGGAGCTCCAGATCAGTAAATGCTTTTGAGACGATCGCGGATTGCACACCGTTAATAAATGCTCTCAGATACTTCATGTCTCTGATGTCATCATGTGTCGGCCGACCAGAGACACCGACATTGGTCACGATTTCCTCTCGCAAACGTGTGAGAACATCAGGATGCTGAGAGAGCATATAGACCGCAAACGTTAAAGTTGCAGTCATCTGCGTAACATGGTTACGACGAAGTTTGCCAGGTCATGCCAGAGAATCGACTCACTGTATTCCTGGCAGCGCCCATGATGTTCAGCGTCTCGTCCCTGAGTACCTTTTGATCTGAGAACCGTATCAATACATCAAGCTCTGCTTCCCAGAATGTCACGACCTTCAGTGGAGTGCACAAGATGCTCCAAGAGTGTTTCTCCCTCCTTGGCCCTCCCCGGGCCATCGTTGACATCGGATCCAGGCTGCTTCTTTTCGTGCTTCTTTTTCACGAGCGTGTCCGCGATTATGGGGTCAATGAATTCATAACAGACCTTTACGTGCTTCTCCACTCGATCTTGCCAAAACTCGGCGAACCGCCAGAAAGTCCCATAGTGGGCGCGACTGGCTGAGGCGATCTGCGATTCCACGACCGCGCAGACGAACCGATTGGCTGGGTGATTCAGGAACGTGGGATCGTTGAACAATGGGGACGATGGTGGGTAGACGATGCCTGCAGAGAGGGAACAAACATCCTTTCCAAAGAGAAACTCGGTCGCCGAATCGAGCGTGAAACGCGATGCCACGTCTTGAAAGTCGACAGGGTACCCTTCACGCAGGCGGATCTTCATTTGATGGATTGCATCGCGAGCGTGTTTCTCAAAGATGTCAAAGTCGCTGATGCGATCTTTACTGAAGAACGGACGGGCCATCGTGCGATGAAACCTAAAAACGAGTGTTAACGCATCCGAAGTCCAGGTCAACGTGTTTTGTGCATACTTCCAGACGTCGCCTGTGCATGCAATGAGTCCACAGGATATCATACTTATTTAGAACGACATACCATCAGAATTAAAAATGCCGGTCCCCAAAAGAGAATTAAATTGGTCACGGAATAGGGGACCTTGGCAAGTTTCGTTGATGTGTGACTGACAATCTTTCATGCATGGCCTCACCTTTCACAAACGAAGTGAATTGGGTCGCAAGAATTGCCTGGATTTGCGACGCGCGTTACGTAGCTGAGGGGAAACGATTTGAAGGTGGCCCACCTTGATATATTCAGGCTCTGTCGTGAATATCTGCACAGACCGCCCAGCTCGCATCGAATGTCTCCGTAACGATCAAAGAAGCACTTGCCCTGCTTTCGTATAACGTGTAGAAATCGAGGGTATTTCCAATTTCTTGGCACTCGCTTTCTGCATATTCACCTAAAGTTCTACGGGTCAACGAAACCGTCTCAAACGAGCATCGAAAGCATGAATGAGCTTGCCTAGATAACCATTGCTGAAGTTCCACACTAGTCTCGACAGCTTGTCCACCGCACCGGGCCAGCTGGAATTTACGGGCGGGGGAACAACTGCCCCACGACGTGCTGCTTGTCTTCGGTCTCTGATTCGAGTATACAAGACGTTTACTGCGAACGCGGCTGGCAGCACCAACATGTATGCTGGCATACGCAGCCATTGTGGTGCGGATTTGCCAAGGAGTGCCCTGTAGATTTGGAGAGTGGCGCGCACTGTTATTGGTGCGAGAAGCAGCCGAGGGAGGAGCTGCACTAGTGCATATAGTCCGGGGGGGAACTTCATCGTAGTGAACGTGGGCGCCGAAGGAAGCTTTGGCATATTTTTTAACTGTGCTCACCGTGTGACTCCTACTACTCGCTAGCACATCTGTGAAGCAGCTGAATACGAACGCTTACAGCTAGATTTACAAACCGTTCAAGTTCTATATTCCCAAGCCTTTGCCGGCGTTTACATAAACTACATATTGCCTAGTCCGGTGGCGATTGGTCGGACAGCCACACGCGCCACGGCTCATCACCGGCACCGATCGGCTCGCTCTGGTGACATGGATTCCACACAAAGGTCGCACTACCGAGCACATCTTTGAGATATCAAAGGCCTATTTGTTAATTTGAACCAGGATCTGTGATAAGACATGTCTACACAGGGCTTCCAATTTCCCACTTCCTCATTTTGTCAGGAGAGGTTCCTGAATCTGCACATACCTCAGGCTCATCACACCAAGAAAAACAGGCATGGCTCAATGTCCTCCTGGACCATCGGTTGAGCTTCCCATAAATTTTACACAGCAAACCAGCCTGTCCATCTTTCTTTTGCTTGCAGGAACCCTCCCTTGGAAATTGAAATCTAACACAAGTCAATGTATATCACATTTCCAAGGTGTCCCACAGTCTCATACACTGCAAAATCAAATTCCTTGTGACCAGTCACTACAACTACCCTCTGAATCACCAGTCATGTCTTCTCCATCCAATGGCTGAGTAAGATGCCAAATTTAGGAACAATATGATCTTGGTGATGAGCAAGGAGAAATCAATGGTGCAGCACTGTGGTGTGATCCACATCTGTCCTTGTGGTCATGGAATCCTACATAGGTATGTGTCTGTGGAGGTGAGTGCCAAGGTACCCACTCTCCACTTGCTAGTCTCAGATTGAGGTTGAGACCCAAGTACTAAGACTTTGACCTTGTCTGATCTCAAGATGAGATACTGCCTTAGATGACCAAACCATGTCATCATGACCAGGCAATATTTGCCCTGTAAAATGAGACAAGAATTGTAATCTGGAAAGGCCATGCAAGGTATTGGTGGATATAAACATGTTCATGTTTGGTGATACTGTATCTCATGTGATCTGGTCATTCACCTGCTTTGATATCACATGATGGTTGGTTTTGCAGATATGGATATGTAGGGGGACACAGACAAATAGGTGTCACTATTGACAGAAAAACTGGGAGTAGGCAGAATGTGGTTGGAAAACAATGCTGACAGAAATAGCACAGAAACATGTGTGAAAACAGCAAGGAAAAGTGGTTGTAAACATGGTACCAGGGCAAGGGAGGGGCAGGGAGTAATACATAGTGGAAGGTGATTGCAAACAATGCAGAAATGTGCATGAAAACAAATCCAAAATGAGCATGGAAACAATCCAGGAGCATGGGCAGAAATGAATAGTAAGTAACTATAGAAATACTGCAACATCAGGAAAACAACACATTACTTATGAGCACTTATTTACTTTGTTCAAGTATGCAAGTATGCAAGTGTTGCTCAAGCAGTCATAAGTGTGCTAAGTTGACCAAGTAGAACACCCAGTCACAATAAAGACGACACCGGGAGTCAAACTCACGACCACCCATAGTTGCCAAAAACAGCAGCAAAGGCACATTAGCCATTAGGCTACAGCACCACAATAAGCTATTGGCACAACAGATATATGACTACATCCTAGTAGATTGGTGGGTTGAAAATTTGCGCAAGTCTGAAACAGCCCGTTGCACGACATGCTGTTCAACTCCACACAGTACAACCACCTGCCAACATTGTCATCCATACACCCCCACTACCACCCACATTGCTACCCAATGCACATGTTCACACCACGTCGACAGCACCACTGTCCATGTCCATTCGTACACACCCACTCACTTAACAAAAAAAAAAGCCCAGTATGTCTGATTCAACTCATTCATCGTACTCACCGCCCCTCCAGCCCTTTCCTTCATGATGACGACAACTCGAACAATGGCACCACCCTTTGTGTTCATTTGCATGCACCCGCTCACTCAACCAAAAAAAAAAGCTAAGTACATCCGATTTGACCCATTCACCGTATTCACGGCCCCTCCAGCCCTCTCCCTCTCCCTCACAAGGATGATGATGACAGCCAGATGCGACGCATGCAGCAACAACAGCATGTCAATGGCGCCAGCCTGTGCCACCAGACGTGACAACGACGCCACATGATGCACGCAATGCGCACAGCACAACAATGACAACAACAATGATAACAACGGCACCACTGTGCCCGTGCTACCAGACGCGACGATGACACCACATGATGGACACAATGCATGGAACAACACATGCCACCAGAGGTGATGGGGACGACAACATGACGACGACACAATGTGCACACTGGCACTACTGTACCTGTGCCACCAGACGTGACGACGACGACAACACAATGTCACCACCGTGCCCGTGCCAGTAGAGGCAACGACGTGATGCGACATGGTGCGCGCAATCACAACACCGACGGCGATGAGTCGGCTGGCACCACCATCCCCAGTGTGCCAC
>JBBPRR010000384.1:0-25135 GCA_038093115.1 Hortiboletus flavorubellus
GGTGCAAGAGCTGGCACCTGCAGACAAGACAGAGTCGGAGGGAATGGGGCTAGAGCCATCAGGACGAGGTCGACGATTGATCTCTTCGGTCTGGAATGCCGCTTTGACCTTGTCTTTGTCGAGATCAGTGAGCAGGGCAAGAGAGGAGGTGAAGTGATAGTATTCTGGCCCCACAGCACGAATCATAGCCATGCAGAATAGTTCATTATTTAGATTGGTGAGACTGAAGGTGGAGGGGCGAAGCTCCTTAATCCTCGACATGCCTTGCTCAACTCGGGCAGTGAGGGCTGTAAGGGTCTCTCAGGACGCTTCCTGATGCTGAAGAACTCATCATAGGCCACAAAACGGGTTGCAGGCTTCTGCTGGACATAGAGAGTCTGCAGTGCGGTCCAAGTGGCACTGGGGTCGTCCTGGTGCTGCCTGATATGCACCCTCTGCTCAGGAGCAATGTTGAGCATGAGTTCGCCAGCAGCCTTGTCCTGCTTGACATCCCAAGCCAACTGTTCAGCAGCACCAGCAGCAGGTTGCACTTCCTGGCCATCTACCAGGTGCCACAGGCCTTTGGAGCGAAGTAGAGCCTTCATTTCCTCGCTCCATGTGGTGTAGTTGGTGCCGTTGAGGGCATGGATGCGGTGGGACTGTTGTTCAGAGGACATCGGAAGTATAGGAGGTATGGTGGGTATAGGGGTCGATGTTTATGATAGGGGACTTTAGAAAGATCCCCTTGTAGCGAGGGAAGACGGCGATGGATGTGGACAAATGAGGGGTCGTTCCGACGCAGAATGAGCAGCAGAGTGTGGTGGCAACAAGAATGAGGTCGATTGACAGAGTGGTTGTTGAGTAATGAGAGCTCAAAGATGGATAGAAGAGCTGTATGGCACCCAGATGCTTTCCAATGGTAAACAGGCTTTCTACTCCACGGATCAACCCGATTTTGAAGCGAGGTAAGGATTCTGGGTCGGGGAATTGACTGGTAAGGTCGAGGAGAGTTGATAACGAGTGGATGTTTTGCGATAAGCGACTAGAGCGCAGGGCTCATAACCTATTAGGAGGTAACAGGTGTGGAAGCGAGCTAGTCACTTGCTGGGTCGACTCAGGGAGCTAGGACTGGAGTCCACTGGGAGTGACCAAGTATATTGAGACAGGTATAAGGGTATACAGACCTGGAGTCTACTGTGAGTAACCAAGGAGGAGGCACAGTGGGCTCCAGGATGTAAGTGCGCTTGTAGGTAAACAGAGGTAAACAAGTGAGCCACAGTGCGAATGGAAACACTACAAGTGCATGCTCTGCTTGGGCAGAGACACAACAACAAGCTAAAGCGATGGGGAGAAGTGGAGGGTAGGTATAATGAGCATGGGGAATCACTTGGGCAAAGTTAGAAAATGAAGTAAGCACTAGTTAGTGCAGTATGAAGCGAAAATTATCGAGAGTGCGGAATCACCAAATCTAACATGAATTACTCACCATTACTCACTACAAGTGCACACTGAACATGATTAAATGCCATGTGCAGGCAAGCAAAGGCTATCAAGATACCATAGAAATGAAAGGTGAAGGATGAGGATGAGCAAGTAATTTATAGTGCAATAACAGTACAGGCAATGTCACTGGCTGTGTCTACCAAGAATTGAGACCACAGGAGACAAGGGTGAACAAGTACCCCAAGCAAGTTAGTGGTGATATTTTTGGCACTTGTCATGAGGACAAGGACAAGAATGTGAAGGTGAATGCATCAGTGGTGCTGGTGGTGAACTTTACCTGGAAGGTATCCAGCTCTGAGGTCAATTCTTTTGAGTTAGTTTGCAATGATGTGTGCTCATGGATTTTTACTGAGAATATGAAATTGGACCATTTTCCCATCCCATCCACTATGGAAATAGACACAGGGACCCTGGTTGAACGAGTCCTTCCAATCACTCATGCATTCCCACAGCAAGTATTTGAGGTAAATGACATTGAAATTTTTACGTCTAATACAGTCCTCCTGAATGACATTTGTATCAATGGCTGTTCCATGTTGCTCTATTGGGAGTATCTATCCCCTTTGGTGGAACAAATCATGATTTCATCAACCCATGACCTCCTTTGTATACAACACAACACTACTGACAGTGTACTTTGGTGCAACATGAAGTGATGATGGTGCTGGGAGAAGTCCATCTCGGTACTGCTGATCCATCGCTACAACCACTGAGTTATGTGTATGATTCACATCATGAGATACTCCCTGTTACTGTTTGATAGCTTTGCAGAGCAATGCCCTTGGAAGAAAGATGTACCAGGAAGTGTGACTGACATGCATTCAAATGTGCTAAGGCAAATTGGCCAGAATATTATCAACCTTATATATTGTGGCTCTCATGATAGCTCTCAAGAAGTTACTTACAAAGCACCACACCATGATCTTGGAGAGTGGACCACACAGCTGATTTCAATATGTTCCTATTACTATTGACTTTGTCATTCAATCATTCTGATGTTTCAGATCATTCCCCTGCAAACTAATGGTATTCACTGTGGATTGTGGATACTTGCACAAATCATGACAGTCATAAGGGATGTGATGCCATGAATTTTGTGGAAGAAGACATGCCAACATTTTGTTGATACCTTTACACTCTCACACTTCAAATTCCAATCCAGGAAAAATATGGGAAGTACCAGGTGTGTATCTCCATCATGTGGATAACATTCCATCTATGATCTCCAAACAAATACCTGGAGTCATTGGCAACAAGAAGGGAAAGATGAGATGAGACAGCATGAATATCCATCCCATGAAGTAGGAATGGCACTATCTGGATCTTCCAAATAGAAGGGAATGGAATGGGACATTGTACAATATGGCAATGAGGTCCAGGTAGAACACAGCATACTGACTCTGGAGGAGGAGCATGTACACATGGTGGTGGCATCAACATTGAACCACTATCATCAGGGGACAACTCAGGCCATCCAGACTAATGTAGGTCACTACATCCATGATCCCAAAGTAGAACTTGACAGGATGAGATAACATATCATCAAATTGGAGCAAAAGCTGGAAGCTGGATCAGGAGACATGGAGAGATGGGCACATACCACTATGATGTTATATAAGCACTGGTGTGAGACTTTCCTTCATGAAGAGCTCAAAGCATGCTGATAGGGGCAGAGAAAAAGCTTAAAAACATGGAGTACACCAAGGTATTGTAGCAGAGCAAGTAAATGATGGAGGACCATGTGAATAAGGTGAGTTTATTTCCCTGTCTCTGAAAGATTTCAACTGTCCATTGTGTTGTCAGGTAAATCCAGTAGTGATGACAACATGAGTTGGTGGAGCCATGCAACACAACCTCCATTGCCTGCCTTTTGTGTATGATTTCCATTTTGCTCACAGCATGAAAGAGGTCTGAATGTGGCTTAGAACCTCCATTTGCAAACTGCACACACAAATGCCAATGGATAATTAGGTGATACAATGGATGGAGATATATGGGCATGATAATACTGGAGAACAGCTCTGAGTCATCAATAGGACTTGGTAAGTATATGACAACCACTACCATGATGTTTATTGGTTAACATGTTTTCAAAAACACCAACAGGAACTATGGAGGCATTTTAAAATTGTGTTTCTGAATGACATTGTGAGTGCTATATTCAGGAATGGTCATAACTTGGTTGTAGATTTTGACAACATAGTGTGGCACAAGGAATAAATGTCATATATGTTATATTTCTGGTATATATTGTATCTGATACATTTCCTTACATATTTCCATAAGGTCCAACAAATATTCTGTGCCTTCAGTTGTTCTATACTGTTCAATTGGCTAGTAACTATGTATCATATTCAGTATATACAGGATGATGTCCTGTGTGACATTTAAAATGTTACTGTCCCTTTCAAGCAACATTTCATGTGGAAAATATATATGTAAAATGACACCCTCTTCAACCACAAGTCAGAATTGACTGCAAAAAACAATACTCAACAATACATCCACTATACCCCTACTTATCCTGATGGACACCATTTCCACTTTCAACCATTTTATTCCAATGGGAGGGTACAACACCTAATCCATCTATTGTATGTGCTTCCTGACCTAGTATGTGTGATGCCCAAGATACAAACCCACTACACACCCTCTCATCTCCCACTGCCTGCACATCAGAGCACACCTCAGGCACTCCACCTCAGGAGTGATCCAGTAGCCACCATATATGTGCTTGATCCCTTTGAGTCAACCACCTCACCCACCCTGCCATCTCTAGAGTGTGCAATCATGCATATTATGCAGTTCCAGTTAGTATATACCTCACCTATCTTTGCCCTCTTTTAGACTCTTTCACCTTCTTTCACATTTAATGCTGTGTGACAGTGGGTGTTGTGATATTGGGCAGCTTCATTGGCAGGGCTGGGGTGGAGCCCCAACTTTGTTTGATTATATAATGACTTATTTGGATGTTGGACAGCTCAGATGTTTTGGAAAGCTCAATTCCCAGACTTTTTGAGTTGATAGGTTATGATTGATCAATCCAATCAATCAGTGGTGCTCCCATGCATTCAAGTGGGAAAATTGATCATACCCAGGGGTTGGCATCAGAAGCTGGAAAGTTGTACCTAGGATAGCAACTGGCATGAATCAATGTGATTGGATGTGTGGCATGCTGTGCAGGTCACATGATTCATTCTGCTAGTCTATGGGCAGTGCTTTGATTAGTCCTCATTTACTCATTATGACTCATTATAACTTATGGTGTGCAAGGTCACATGATCTGAGTCAGGTGATTTTCAACTGAGGTCACATGCTCCATTTGCTTCTCTGACACTTGGCTCAGTACCTAAGGGTAAAAGAGATATTAAGAAAATGATTTGCTATGTACTTGTAGGTAGTAATAAAAGTATGTTGGGAGAAATCATTTTGTTTCTCCACAACTTGTAAACAAACAAATGAGGAAAAATAGAGCTATATACTAGACACTATGGTCTATATGTCCCTCAAGTAGCTGAGCATTTGGTCTGTGGGAATATGGTGAAAACTCAAATCTTGGGTCAAATGTCTAGCATCACAGCTGTGGTGCATGATATGCCACCCAAAAATATTTAACCTTGGCAAAAATTCTCAATCACTTTGTGACTCAGGGAAATCATGTGATCTTAAATCAGTCCTCAATTGTTTATCATTGAAACTTGAACTGTTCCATGGAAACTAATAGGTAGAATCCTAATGTAAAAGATTAATCAAATAATTGGATGTGACTGACTAATGGTGTGACTGACTCATGGCATATAGTGGCTGTGTTGACAAACTGATGCAAACCAGCACAGCAACACTACCAAATGTATGATTAACCATAATTATGAGAGCATATTCTGAAAAAGAATGGCTAGTTGTGCTAACAAATAAATTCAATGATTGTATGAGAGCAGCCTTCCACAAACAGAAGGTGGCTGTGCTGATGAAGTGTGGGCCATATAAATGGACAATGACTTTTATGATAGCCAAGCCTGGTTTTTGAGGATAAGAAAGGAAATACATGTGGTAAAATATGTGTATCTAATGCACCTGATATCTCACTTGCATTTGACACACCCAGTGCACTTGACAGTCTGCAACATTGTCAATATATCCAAAATAGGCATCAGCTTTAACTTGTTTATATTAGCCTTGGCACATTTACTCACCCACCTTCTATTAATCTTTTAGACTTTTGGACCCTGGGTACAATGAAGCTCCCTCAAGCATCATTCATGTCATGTAACCTGACGTATGAGGCTTACATGTTGTCATGGTATTCCACTTGACCTTACTCCCTCCCACTTTTAAACTACATTCAATATGACCAGAGTTGCAGCACATTTAAATTACACACTTCAATTACATATATATCCCTTTGGATTTATTTCCAATCACAATCCAGGTCTTTTATGGTGATTCCATCCATCTTGACATTTCTACCATTGGCTGTTGATCCTATGACATCTACCTTAGTCCTAGGACCATCTGGCTCATACAATTTAGTAAATGGATGTGGTAAAATCCCATCCAGGCTCTATTGCTTGAGTTTGACAGTGATGAGCTCTACTGCAGTCCCTGCACAGCTCAAGGGTTATGACTTGTCACTGATAAAAATGAGCACAAGGGGAATCTACCTCAAATTCAACATGAACTGCATCTGGACCCATCAGATGATATAATGGTAGTAGTATAGGACTGATTGAGATGGCCATTGAAATTCAAAGAGGCAACACAGGTTACAAATCTGTATAGGCAATGTGATATCAAGCTGTGAATCAAGAGTCACCTGAAATAACAGGTATGAATTGCAGGAGGAACAGAATCATGCAAAAGAAGACAATACACATATTGCAGGGACATTTTTGGTGAGTGATGCCTATATTACATGTCAGGAGCACACATTGAATGTGATTTTATATACAGGCCATGATATAATATGTCCAGGTATAGAACAATGTAGGCCAAAGCACCATATAATTATATCATAACAAAGAGACCACAAAGACAAAAGGCCAAGGTCCAATTGAAAGTGGAAAATGAATCCCAGACATGTGTTTTTTTATCTTACTGTAAGGGTGATGTTTGATAGATGATCCCTATCCAGACACCTAAAGTAAACAACAAGAGAAAATAGAAGGCTGATTCAGATCCAAGATCATTGATGAAAGATGATGATGACAGAGGAAATGACCTTCATGTGGCAAGTGTTCAGGTATCCAAGCACCATAGGAGTAAGTGGTTGGTTTGATTTACATAACCTAACTATTCACACGAATGTGTAGCTATACCAGCCATTGAATCCCTACTATCAGGGATGACATGCCCACTTGATGCTCCTATGCTGGAGTGGACAAATCTAGATGTGAGGACATATAGTGACTTTAAAAACCATTGCAATACCTAACCCCAATCCAGCATATGAAGTGTGCTGCAACCACCTGTGGGAATCTTGCTTAGCATTAGTCAGACAAAATTATGTAAACACTCCTAGCTACAAGCTGTCCCTGGGTCATGTGAATTGGCCCAGTGGCTGTGGAAATATGGCCCTTTTAAAATGATATGTCCATTGCAATAGTTTATTTACTTTTGGTGAGTAAGGTGGAATCTTGATAAAATTAGCTGATATTTGGTAATGTTTGGTTACAAAGACATTATTCCATATATAAATATCATGTCTGAGTTTAAAAAAGTTCACACACTTATTAATTTCCACCCATTATCATCATAAGATCTCTTTTTACTACCTAAAGGAATATCATCATTTTTATGCTTGATGCAGGTTACTCTGTGCCTCTACCACTGTCTTTACCATACCCACACTCTACTCCAAAGAGTGTTCTGAAGCCCAGAAGTCCATTGGAAGCTGCCCATCCAAGCTTTTCCCAACTAATATTTGTTATGCTATTCATCTCATTAGCATTTTCAAGGTAAAAAATGACATCCAAGTGATCAAGTCACTTGCCAATATCATCAACTAACCACTCTCCTTCAATACAATATGCTAGCACTTGAAAAAGTCTGGCATAAACACTATAGTAAAATAAAACAGCCTCTTCTTTCTATTAAGTATCATAAAGCTTGTTCGAACATTGCCCATGTCCACAGGGACTGAGCTGTGGAGAACTACAAGAAGATAGAAAAGTTCAATGGGATTAAAATTGATCACCTAGGATCAGATGGGCATGAAAAAAGCCATATGAAAGATTTAGCAGTCTTATGCCCCTAAAGTACAGGATTATAGGTATGATGCAGATCATCCAATGCTTGTGGAGTTGGCATACAATAGACATGATGTCAGTGTGCTTTGGTGAATGATCATGGAAATCGAAATGGTCCTATCAAAAGGTTGCATAATATTAATCCATGGGTGGGAGCTGATATTGACTCTGAATTTTACCATGAACTCCATCCAAATATTCTGATCCATGATAATGCAGGATGTGGTAGCCCAAGGTTTATGTGTAACATTATCATATATCAAATTGGCATGTTGATATATTGTATTGTAGATGTAATCATCCATGCAAAGGAACAGAAAAAGGGGACTGATGCCAAGCTGTACAACATTCATCACAAACTCACAATGAAAGCCTTCATCATTGCCAGAGACAAAGAAGAAAAATGTCTTAACTTTTTGAATCTTCCAAATTTACTGCTTAATGTTTCCATTTTTGCAAGTCATGTATGTTCCTGCCTGCAAAGTTTTTCAAATATTTTCAGACCACTCTCAGACAACATCAATGCCAAGTCCATGATGATGAATGACTGTTACCTCCCCAGAAAGGGGGACAAAAATTTGCACAGCATCCAGGTGATAACTGGTGACTCCAAGAAAATCAGAGGATGGGACCTCCTCATACATGATATATTCCTAACTTACTTCCATCATGATATATGTGGCTTGGCCATGTACATAATGGTGCAGTTGGGGGTGAAGATCTGGGCAATTGCTGACATCATTGATGCACCTTTTATGCTTCTATGCAACTTGGATTCCCAACATGAATTACAATGGTACATGGATGCTCTTGATCAGCTCTACCTGACATTTCATTCAATGTCATGTACTTAGGCAGGAAAATCAAGGGGTGCAAGGTGGTGATGACAATATTGGCTTTATTCCTTGAATTGCTCTTGATGTCAACAAAGATGAATTTCCTATTTCACTCCAATATCTACAATTTCCTATTCACTTGGCATATGCCATGACAATGATTAAAGCTCAAGGACAAAGTGTCAAATATGTTGGATTGGATTTACATACACTATTTTCTCATGGACAATTGTATGTGACACTTTCTAGATGTACAAATTCAAGGAATCTTAAGATTGCATTTCTTCTGGATCAAAATACCAACAAAATAACAAATTTAGTGTTTACTGAGGTGCTTAGGAATGTACTAAATGAATGATTTTTTTAATACCTTTCACTTTTTGTACTGTGTTTCATTTGAGACCTTTGTACTTTTATTATATGTATTTTGAATAAATGATACTGATCACACTGTACCAATCACACCATTGTGGAGATGACTCAATTGCATATCATTTAACATGTTAATTTTGTAGAGATCTACAACATTGTTATTTCTTGGCCATTCCAATGTCCAGACAAGATGGATGTTTATATGTGAACTAGCAATAGAGCATATGGGAAGAATGGGTCTGACAACATATCAAGATGTGTCATAAAATGAAATGTTGCTGAAATAAAACTGTAGAACCACCAGGATGTAATAGAGGTCACAATCTTCATGAATAGTTGGATCTAATGCACATACATATGGTTGGTAATATGTGAGAAACACCCACCACAAATCATAAGATATGATCACTTGGAACCTGAATACACTAGATTGATGTATTATGATCATCAAAATGATGGAAATAGTATACAATAATAAATATTGACAAATAAGTAACTGCATATAATCAATTATAAGGACATGATATCAGTCACATGAATATACACTATTGTCTTATTATGATGATCATTGTCACCAAGATGGTAAACAAGGATGAATATTGGTGAGCAGGTAACTATAATACAATTGTTAGATACATTGTACACAGATATTTAGATGTAAGTATATCCATAGCATGAGCAAACGAAGAATTGAATGGTCATACCAGTGGGCCATATGTGATTAAAATGAATGCCAATATCCCAATTGAGATACTTGTAACCATCCACTCAGTATCAATCCAATGCAGATCTGGCAAGATTGGTGTATGATCTGTTTCCAGACACTGAGTACTCACCATCACAGATTCTCAGATACATGTTGTATTATATGAGGTTGTCCAAACTGATAATGTCGTCATGAACATCAGAGGTGAAGATGGGGTAATTGGTGTCTATGCATTGAAGATGGACCCACCCATCACATGTAGAGTAGTACTGTTGTTTGAAACCAGGATTATACTGTAGAAACTTGTGGGACAGTTGGTATGAACATATTTGTGAGTCTAGATGGAGTTGTTGGACAAAAGCTGCAGAGTGGAAGAGACTCACTGTCAGGGTGACATGTTTCACATGTTGATTGCCATTCCATGCATGTCCCATTTGAAGTTGGGCTGTCCATCATGTAAACAGTGATTTTTCTTCACAACAAATGAATAGGAGGGAATTGTTATACATCACTTTGTTGAAGATGGAGATTTTTATGTGTGCTGTAATGAGTACTATGAATGGAATGTCAGACAGGAGTAAGGTGTGATGTATGTACACTTGATGCATCAGTAGTCATTGATAGAGGAATGTTTTGTATGTGACCCTTTTTTGGTATACAAATCCAAGGAATCTCAAGGTTACATTTTCTCTTGATCAAAATATCAACAAAACAACAGATGTAATGTTCACTGAGGTGCTTAGAAATGTACTAAATGAATGATTTTTTGAATATTCTTCACTTTTTGTACTGTTTTTCATTTGAGATCTTTGTACTTTTATTATACTTTAAATGAATGATACTAATCACACATTTGACCACTGAAGTACTGAGGACCCTACTGATCACACTCTAATGATAGTTACTAACTACAGTTACTGACCACCCCACTACTGATCACACTAAGCCTTACTAATCATTTGTACTGCCTTTCTATGCCAAAGGCACAACAGGTGAAAAAATAATACATATCATTTGTCAACATGGAACACCAGCTACAGGAGCTGAGAGTTCCTCCTCATGTATCCATTCAGAAGAAGCTGCTCTCCATCTTTGGTATCAACAATAAGGGTTATAGTACGAAAGACCTTCATCAGATATATGAAGTGATGATAGATATTGTGGAAGGAAAGAAATGGATGGCAACAATGATGAACTTGAAAGGAAATAGAATAAAATATGGGAAAGAAGAAGGGGGTTAGATATAGGAGCAAGAAAAGAAAACATGCACCCATACTTACAACACCAATGATAAAAAGGAAGAAAATGACAACAATGAAGATGACAATGATAATGATAATGATAGCACATGGGTGGACAGTGCAGAGGATGATAGCAAAGATGAACAGGACAAGGAGCAGAGGGAAGTGCAGGCACACTTTTGATGGAAGAATATGATAAAGAAGTATTATGCATTATTGCCAAGCATAAAAAGTGGTTGGAGACGCAAGCTGTGCTTGTGGGGAGCAAGAGTAATGGAAGAGAAAAGCATGTGCTTGTTTTGAACTTCAAGAGATACCCTCGAAGCTTCCACAAGCCTTGAAAAAAAAAGTCTCACACATGTTGAAGGACCACATAAGTGTCCTAATGCACAGCCTCACACTCATAGATTAAACCACCTGGAAATAAAAGAACATTCAATTCCAGTCATTTACATACATCATGAGGTCCTTTGTGGCCACAGCAATTGCTGAATCAAGCACAATCATCTCATACCAACATGAAATGATTTTCTGTCATCCAGAAGGAGGTGTGGTGAAAATAATAATAGCACCAAGATACTTGTACTTTGCCATGTACATAATGGTAACATGGTGGAATTTGACTAGATATGGATAAGTGATCACTAACATCATAGATCTATTTCATATATAGGATGTGGTGTAACATACCATTTAACCATTGACATTGATTGCTAAATGGAGATACCAAATAATACAGATGTTCAAATAATACAGATGTTAGACAGGTGAATACATGTGTTTGTTGTGGATCATAATATATAAACTCCCCTCCAGGTCTGTTTTCTTTCATGTTCTACCACCTCTCAAATAGCTTCATGAGCCACCAACCATGTTAGACTTTCAGTGGCAACTGCAAAAACAAGCAGTCATGTTATGATTGATTGAAAAAAGAGATAGTGAGTGATTACTTACCTATTACTGGTTGATGGTGGTGTTGTTGACAGAGGTGAAATTTATATACAATGGTGTGGTACAGCAACTTTGACATGAGAGAAATGTGAAAGGCAGTAACCAAGATGTGTCATAAGCCCAGACACAACAAGATACAGCCTGAAGGTGAAACAAGTTCTCATGATTTTTATAAAACTCTGCAGAGCAGCTTAGCCATTTTTCTGCTTAAAATGAGTGCTCACCACATTCAAAATGGACATGCCACATTGTCCTAGCATTTCAAAGTGCTTGCTAATTCAAAAGGGTATAACCTGGAGGCAGGCCTGAAAGAAGCTGCTAGGAAGGCCAAGAAACATGTCAAGGCTGATCTGCAGAAAGCTGAACCACCCCAAAGAGTTTGACTAGTAGTGGCAACCTGCTCTAAATATGGAAACAAACCAGGACCCAACATACCTTGGGCTAGGAGTGCTTGACTCAGCCAGATCATGATTCAATGATTTCATCACAAGCAAGATTTCAAAGTAGAAAAGTATTTCTTGCTTGAATTATTATCATGATCACCATGGTCATCATTCAGTTTCCATAACAACTTGGCATTCAATGAGCTTGTTCTTTCCAACAAGACAAACATTATAAATACTGCTTGCATTAAGTGTATGTACTCCATCAAAAGTAATTTCTGTCACTTACAGTATCAGATTTATATGACTTTTTGAAGTGAATGAGTTGATCATGTATTTCAATGATACTGCAACTTATTGCAATACCATCAAGCCAGGTATATTACATATATCAAAAGTAAAGCCCATAGTACATAAGAAAAAGCAACATGCAAAAAAAAAAAAAACAACAAATAAAGGACCAAAAATAAATAAACAATTAAAATAAACACAAAACAAAAAATAAAATAAACTAATACAATTGGTTCATATCACATCATGGTAAAAGCACATCTCACTATCATTCATCCAATTATTTATTCAACATACATTATTGCATGCATCAATAAACAAGCATGACTGTATGTCTCATTTGTGATAAGGTATATGATCTGAATTATGATATTCAATAATATTGTTGATTTTGCAAGATATAGCACCACCTGTCTTGTCTCAAACATCAACTCCTTTGTTCTTCCAAATCAGTTGGCATTTCCACATTGGTACTAGAGCATTCACAACTCAAGGGAACATGGTTATATATGGATAGCTTTCTTTGTATTTTGTACAAGCTGATACAATGGGGGGAAAATGATGGCATAGTTGGTAAGGCTCTGCTTTCTGAGAGTGCCTGGCAGATCTATGATTGATATAGGTTTTTGTAATCCTGGTTGGGAGTACGGGTGGGATGTGGGTGTATTTAACATGACTCATAACACATTTCTCAGATTTCAGTATATCTGTTGGTATATTTATAAACTGTACAGTACAGCATGATTGTAACTGTCCATAACTTCCTTGACACAACACATTTCTCACTTTCTGAGAAATATGCCAATATCATATAGATGGTGAAAGATCTCAAATACATTAACATAAAGTGAAACACATTCCAGGAAATTAGAAATGTGATATGATGATGCTTATGATATAACATCAATTGACACCAAATACAGATATTGCTTCTACAGTTGCAAGACAATAAGTGATGTAGTGTTATTCTGGAAAATAAGTACATTGTAGTATTGAAATTTGCATATAACAAATGTATCAATGATATTACCATCACAAGTGGCATTTTTAGACATAATACAACAGTCTATGTTCGATATTTTCAGCCACAGTTTGCATTTGGCACTAATTATAACAATCTACATTTGGCACTAATTATAACAATCTACATTTGGCATTTTCAGTCACAGTCCACATTTAACACTTTCAGCCACAATCCCACATTTAACACTGTTAGCCATGGTCCACATTTAATACTTCTAGCCATAGTCCTACATTTAACACTTTCAACTACAGTCCACATTTAGCTTTTTTTATATAGCCACAATCTACATTTGGCATTTTTAGCCATATTTCATAAATGACATCACTTCATATTTGACATAATTGCTTAGTATAAGACAACTACCATTCATGACAATTATACTTAATATATAGGCATGAATGGATGAGGCAAATACATGACCAAGACAATAGACAAGATATGATAAGACAATGAGATGGATAGGATAACAAGTTGGATATAGCAATTGGTTGAGTATGGCAATGGATTGGATAGGACTATGAGTTTAATATAACAATGGGATGGGCATGACAATGGGATGAGCTTAATATAAAAATGAGATAATATATCAATGGGGTAGGTATGTCAATATAACTGGTATAATAAGAATAGTAACCATGTGTACTTCTGATTGAATGTTTTAAAATGATCCTAAAAATCACAAATATAGTTTGGAATGAGGTATTTAGAAACTTGGAACTATAGTTTGTATTACATATATACATATATGTATGTATATTGAATTGGTATAGGAAATCTTTGATTACATTTTTATTCTATGATATGAAAAAAAAAAACACCTTTCATGCTCTCCTACCCTAGGTCAATGGCCCAAACATAGGCCCATCTACTAGTATAAAAGATTAACAGAAAACAGTGGAGGAAAATAACAGGTTGTTATGGCTGGGTCAGGTAAATCAGGTGGATTAAGTGGATTGGGTGGGTTAAGGATGGTTGTTTCTGTTGAGTACTGCATATTTTGCCATATATATGTTTTTTTTTAATCTACAAAAACCATGTGGCTCAGCTGTCACCAAATCCTTTGTCCCTTCATATAGCACAGCCATGTATGTCAATAGGGTGGGTATGTCAACAGGATTCATGTGCCAATAATAGACCTGCAATACTTTCCTTGAGCATAGTATTCTAATCTATAAAGACAAGACACATTGTCTGGGGACCTTAGATTTTGGTTAATTTTTTATCATTTTGTGTAAAAGGAAGACAATAAAACTTATTATAACCTCAAGACCTCATAAACATTACCATCTATTCCAATTGTAACCTACCATATGCAATGTGGATAAGAAAATAGGAGTTATATATGAATGTCTAGTATAATCAATGACATGACAATCTTGTCTATTTTCTCACCAATCATTGATACTGCCCATCACACCAATTCAATACAAATCTATGTCTTTTCCATTTAAATGGATGCAATACTCCAACAGCCACTGCAAAGGCTCAGCTTGGCCACACCACATTCATGTACAAGTATAGTAAATAACACAACAAGTACTCAACATCCATTACACCAGCATATGGTATAGTGGCCCTTCCATGGACATGATGACCATGTCCTCTAATCCCAACAGATATATGACCTATCACAAATACATACCACAAGCATGCACTAGCAAGAGATACATCAGCCTCCTATAGATGTAATGCTTTATTATATGTCCTCTCATCCCAGCTTCTCAAGATGCAACATCCACCATTTTCTCTGCATCCAAATTGTGGACAGGTCACTGCATCTTTACCATTCCAATGGATGTGCTGCCAACTGTATGTCCTTCCATCCAATGGGCATGACACACTTTGATGAGTTTACAGCAGTTCTTGTTATTCTGTGGAAAGTTAGTTTTGTTTTCAATATTTGCTTAGTAGCTGAGTAAGGACCCCAGGTACTTTTGGGTGAGCATGCCATCAACATATTTCCACATGTGTACCACAGTCCAGCACGTCCTCACCATCATCTACTTGACCATCAAAGGCAGCCCACTCTTTTGCACTTGTTCTTATTATCTATGTTTTGAAGAGGAGTAAAGCTATGGCTTCCTCAAAGGAGGAGAAATCGACCCAGACAAAGGAACTTGTCTTTTGTATCAACAAAAGCAACTATGTTAAATTCCTACAGAGTATTCTTGACAAACCTGGCCAGGGTCACTTTAAAATCTCTAAGAAGAAACACTTTCTTTTAAGTTTGTGCCACCAAAAGCCAAAAGGTCAGTACACTACTTTGTTCCCTCATGTTTGCTCATTTCATTAAACCATGTTACAACTTAGCCAACATGTGGGTGATGTGATGGATGCTGACAATGAGTCTCATTACAAAAAGATGGTGAAAGAAATACATGTCAGAAATGCAGAAATGATAAAGATTTTTGTCAACATAAAGTATATAGAGAAACTTCCCTCAACAGATGACTCTAATGCTGGAAGTAGTGGTAAATCCTCTGAAGATGATGATGTCAGATGAGGATGGGTATATATATTACTATCATTTTTTGTTTCTATCGCTTGCTGACATGAGTACAAAAGGGCATGTCTAGTAACAAGGAACTTGGTGCCTGCCTTATGTGCTGGTTGGTTAAACTAAAGAAGCTTTACATGAATGAGAACAATGGTGGGCTAATATACATTGGGCCTAGAGTACCACTTTCACTTATACTGGCCATGATACTAGACTGGTGCTGTGCATTGGTACATCTCAACACCTTTTTAGTATTATGAAACACCCAGGCTTGACTATTCTGACTTGAATAGGAAGAAGGAGTGGCTATAGTCAACAAACCACCAAATATCGAGTCTTTCAACAAAGCAAAAAATCCAACACACAACCATGCCCAAAGCCAAGGATTGATATCAGTGATACTGGTGGCAACATCAAATGTCAATGTTGGCTTCCTTACTTCCATTCTCTTCCTTCAAACACTTGCAAACCTGACATCTAGTATTGCTACACCAACTTTCAATAACTGCACTTTGGTGCCTGCTTCGCCCCACCTGAAAACTCCTACATGTATGTACTGTTGCCAAGGAACTATCATCCCCACCTATGTCATTACCCACACAGCTCTTTCACTTTTTCTGTTATGCCAAGAATTACCTTAATGTTCATAATGCCATTGCCTATGAGAAAGTGTTAAATAATTAAGAAATTGGCCTGGATATACTCAATGCAATTGACAACCAGATGCTCTCTTCAATATACATTTCCACTAGAAACATTATTCATCTCAAAAGAGGAAGTACAGTGTGGTGGAACAGTTCTGATTTGAAATGCAAGTGGAGCAACACTAAAGCATCATCAGAGTTATCTGGTGTACTTCAGCCTAAAAGCAAAAAGGTAGCATATGAGAAATGTTACCACAAGGATGGTGGAAGTTGTTTTAATGGACTGCCAATGCAATCCAATGATGCAGATGATGTGCTAGATGACTTTTATCAGGACTGAGGATGTATTCAGTTTGACCTGCACCCACATCCATGAAAGGTCCTTGTATCTATTGGAAGAGGGAATGGATCTTCATATTTGAGTGGGTGTAGTAGGTGGCATTGTGTATTATGGGATGTTCCACTATTCATTGAGTGACATTGTATATATATTAGGAATGTAGTTGGTATTGTAGGCATTACATCCATTTGATAGTGAATAGGCAAGTAACATGAGATTTATCTAAATACATACAATGTTTTATATGACTTGACTAATAGCTACATGAATAATCAACATAACTGCTACTTAGATATATATTACTTTTCCTTGCCTGGTAGTTAGTTAATACTATAGTTATACAATATAATTGTGAATATTGAAATAATAATTCTAGGACCTAAATCCAATAGCAGGAGAACCACATGACTTGTTAGCTTGACAAAATACTGTAGGAACTAGAGGCACAGCCACCAATGAAGCATGTTTGCAAATAGAAGTGTGGCACCATCATGTATCACAGGTGAATCATATGAGATGAAAATCAAGCATGTCCAACCACCATAGTAAATAAAAGTACTATAGGAATAAAAATATAATCTCCACTGTAATTTTCATTGTAGTGCAAACACTTCAGTTGAGGATCCAAAAGACAGAAGTATATATGATCAACAAATACAACATATCAACAACAATATATTGTGGTCTGGTACAATCAAGGCCATGGCACAAAGATTTACATGTCAAATCACAAGCTAGATACATGAGTACCACATATGGATAACCACTCAGAATACATTTTAATACAACAGTATAAAAAAATGTACCACAGGACAATGGTTGCATATACTAATATGATCTTGAAGCCTTTCTAATAGTGTTTGTACCTAGACACTCTATGTTATTATCATCCCAATCTCTGTTGGTCCATTTTTCAAGATCCAATAAAGACATAGAGGCCTTATTGGTGGCCAAGTCATGAGAAAACCTTAGCATTTGTACCACACATTAAACAATATATCCATTTCTACTTAGATGGTCTGTAGTCTGTGTTCATATCATAAATCCACTTGCATCATAGCTCTCCCACTTATCATCACCTTTTAACAACTGCATGACATTCTCATGGAGAGATTTAGTGACTGAGGGAGTGACTGAATGCATGTCTTGACTCCATACTGGGATTTTGAAAGCCTTTTCCTTTAAAATAGTAGCCAATCTGAGTTGACACAAAAGCTATCTCATTATATCTTTCACACCTTGACAATGATGAAGAGTGTGAATATTAGATACAAGCTTTCTAAAATAATGTGCATAAAATATAACTAACAATATTTGCTGAATTACTTGCTGTTGCTTTCCACAGACTTGTTTTCCATGTGGACACAGGCATGGTGGGATATTATTGAGTTTTCATTATGGAAGCAAAGGATATATCATATAAGTACTTGCATGAACAAGTTCCTTATCATTGACTCCTTTGCTGCTCTTTTTCTGTGACTTTAACACTCAATTCAAATCTCAAAGATAATTAAAATATTATAATGGGTTGCTCAGAATGTTATCTTTAAAAGGTTAGCCATATGGAAAAATATTACAAGCAAAAGGTCAGTACTTGTGATTAAGGCAATGAATGGACTTGTCTGACCTATATGACAAGCATGCATGGTTAAAAGCCTCCTGGATATAGAAATTGACTACTTAAGCCACTTTGTTTTGTGAAGAACCATATGGAATTTCTTAAGTAGGATATTTGTAATAGTCCAGTTATCATTTGTCAATGCAATGATTTTTTTAAAGCATGACATGCAAGTGCTGCAGGTGTGTGATTGTATACCAAAATTGCAGCTGATGTGAAAGGTCTCCTAGGGTTTCTTGCACACAGGTTCATCCAAACATCATATAGAATATGCATAAAGAGAGGCCCTAAATATCCATTTGGTGAAGTTGATCAAGGGACCTGGTGAACTATGAGTTTGGTGCATATAGAAATGAAGGTGAATGACACTTGCAATAATACTTTTCTTGACACCATACCTATAGGCAAATATAGTAATCTCATATATGGTAGCATGGGTCATATGTAGGAACTGTCCAACTGAAAAGTTAATGAAGAATAGGTAGGAAAGGGGGATGAATGCATCAAGGCCAACATCTATTTTGGCTGTTTTGACAACATTGTAGATGGTTAGGTGCATCAGGTGGAGGTGGGATGACAACCCCTTCACCTTGCATATTCACCACTGATTTACATGACCACATTATAAATTCACTGAAAAATCAGAAAAAGTTATTCAAGCAGATATTTGACTATTATACCCACTTTCTGTGACTGATTCCATTCTAAAATTGATCTCATAACTTGATTTGATAACAAATCATACCACTTCTATGTGGTTTAAGGCTGTCCTTTCACTTATATTAATCAAGTGAGTTTTTCTGATATAAAATTCACACAATAACCACAATTTTTCATAAGATAGGAGAGGTTTCTGTTCTTTCAACAGTCATCCAGGTACCTACACTTGGAGTCATATGTACTTACATATAGTCATATGGTTGTTCATCAGTTTAAATAAGGATAATGTTGCTCTTCCTATAGTGTACAAGGGGGCATATCAGCAGAACACTAGAGGCTGCTATGTAAGACACATCAATAATGTCTACATTACAGCTATTGTCATGTTGTCATATCTTACATCACAAGATAGCTCAACACTAGAGTTATCCTGTCCCTTTTACTCTCTACACAAAAAGAGAAATTCATTGCATGGATAGCCAGCATTGGGGTCAACCTGTCCTTTTACTCTTTTTACACAAAAAGAGAAATTCAACACATAGTTACATTTACTTCTGAATTGTTTGCTGTCTTTTATGCAGGTCAAATCTTGCTCTGGCTTTCTTAGGTTTTGTATTCATCAAAAGATAAGTATTTTAACCTTTCAGGTCAAATTCAATGTTAATATAGTATGTTAGGACAACTCCTCCAACTTCTCCTAAGTGTGCAAGGACTGATAGCCATCAGGTTAAATGTAATCAACATATTCTTGGCTTTCCCTCCCTTCCATCATCATTCTCTTTCTACTGCTTCAATAACTTTAAATATATTCAATGCTTTTATTGTAAATGTCTGTGATTTACTGAATATTTTTATTATTGATAAAGGATGTTTAGAACCATCCTCTTATACCTGTACATCAATATCCTGGCATTCCACATCATCACATTGAACATGTCTTTGTTTAATGAATATATTGCTTACACTTTCCTTCATTACCTTCCATTCAACATTAGCCTTCTCAGCTATTATCTCCTTTGCCTCCTTCTCTATCTATTGGCCACCCCCCACAATCTCAGCCTCCTCAACTATTACCTTCTTTCCCTGCTTCTCTGTCTGTTGGCCAACTTTCACAATATCAGCCTCCTTTGCTATTACTTCCTTTTCCTGCTCCTCTGCCTCTTGACCACCTCATACAACCTTAGCCTCCTCAGCCATTAGCTCCTTTTTCTACTCCTCTGCCTGTTGGCCACCTTCCACAACCTCAAAGAGTAGACTATATTGCAAGATTGACAAAGGACTTTAATTCTGATCATCAAAGGCATTTTTCTAAATGTTTCAATTGTACCTCCACTTTTCATACTACCAATACTTCTGCTGGTCCTTCCCTTCTATCTCAAAATATAATTAATTTCTAGCATTAAGTAGATCAACAAGCTCAGATTGAAAAAGAACAGGCATATACTTCTTTTAAACAGTCATTTCAACAATTGCAACAAATAAATTAGGAGGCTTCTTACAAGGTACAATTACAAAATCAATAATTGCTTCAGCAATGTTTACAACATCAGAGGCAACTATAACAGGAGTAGTAACAACAGCAACACTTTGCTTCAGCAACAGTTGGAATATTGAAGATTTTTGAAGCAGCTAAAACTAGCTTTGTTTTAAATGGAGATGGAACATCAGAGACATTTGGAGCAGTAGAGACAAGCTCAGCTTCAAAGAGAAATGGAATATCAGAGACATTTGAAGCAGCAGAGACAAGCTCAGGTTCAAAAAGAGTTGGAAATACAGGCCCCAAAAGAGCAGCAGCAGCAGATACAACTTCAATGGGAGCTGTAGAAACAATAGCAATTGATGCAACAGTGCTTGACTGTGTTACAATAGTAGATGGGATGTCAAATACAATTACATGAGTATCAACAAGTATTACAAGAGCAGCAAAATCAGAAGCAAAATGAAATTCAACAAGCACAACAACTTTCTCAATCACTTCTTTCCTAGGCCCTTGGTGAACATAGTCAATATTTAGCTAAACAGTAATGAGCAAGATCAACAGAGACAACAATAGAATAATGCCCACCTTGATTCTCCTCCTTTATCACCATCACTATTACCATCACCATCATCAACACCTGCTCTTGATTCTCCTTCACTTATATTCTTTCAAAGATCACCATCACTACTTGCTATTTCTGCTTTTGCTTTATCACTTGGACCTTCTCCTATCCTACCTGCTGTTGAGACATCATTCCCAAGACCTTCTTTACCTCCTCCAGATCCAGATCCATCTAATTCTAGCTTCAATTACTATGATGATTCTTGGAATGATAATGATCCACAGCCTCCTTTTCATGTTCTGCCTGGTGGGAGATTATATGTTGAACCTATCATGCCTCATTCTCTTGGTCCCATGAATGTTCAGTGTTCCCACTATCATACTTTATATTTCATGTCAGAAAGACTGTCCAACCTCAGTGTATGAAATCCTCACTTTGGAATGTGCTGTCTTTAGGGACAAGTCAATCTATTTTTGGTATAAGAGTGGCCATGTATTTTGCAAGAGCTGTTTTATGATCCTCATGATTATAGAGAGTTCAAAAAGAAAACACACTAGTACAACAATATTCTTCTATTGATATCTGCGGGCTCTGCCATGGACAATAATGCCATTCAAGGTTCTGGACCTGCATCCTTTTATATTTATGGTGCACTTCACCATTTTATGGAAACTCTTATACCATCAGATGGATTGGAAGCTTCCTATGTTTAGTTATACATATATGGTTCACAAAAAGCAACTGATAGGCATGTTCAATGTAATCCTTGGCTAAATGGTCCCATTTTATTGGATCTCATAACAATATTCTTGAAGAAAGATATTCTTATGCCCCTCTTTACAAACAAGTCTATGAAATTATGAGAGTAAGTAGCCATTATTTATTTACAAATCAAATCAACTTACATATCACAATGTTATCCAAGCCAAACCTACTGAGGAACACACTGATGTACAGTGGCT
The DNA here is from genome assembly GCA_038093115.1 of Hortiboletus flavorubellus. Taxonomy (NCBI): domain Eukaryota; kingdom Fungi; phylum Basidiomycota; class Agaricomycetes; order Boletales; family Boletaceae; genus Hortiboletus; species Hortiboletus flavorubellus. The sequence continues at coordinate 22,295 of JBBPRR010000384.1, forward strand.
CAAATAAGTGTCCCAGTGTTTGCATGTCTTCCACTAAATTTGATATTTCCCAACACCCCCTAACCTGGACCCTAACGAGTATATCAAATGAGGTATCTACCCTTGGCTTGCTACAGATGCCAAGGTCAAGTGATTTGGATACAATCTGATGGAATGGCAGTCATTTCAAAATGACATGTCATTGGAACACTTATTTGACCCTGTATTTGACAATTATTATATCATATGTAACATGAGTATTTGACAGCTATTGATGGTTGCTATATTACCAAGCTGTGTAATTATGTAAGTGACATAATTCCAAGCAATATAAACATTCTATGTTCCACTTCAATTGATCTCATCACATCATAAAGTCCATTCCTACCCCTATTAGAGCTAATATCCTTGCTTTCCCTGAATCTGATCTCTTTGCTAGACAGATTACATCTAAGACTGGCTAGACTCATCATGGAGATCTGTTAGAAAAGCAGAATGTTAAATTAGGATGTTTTTGCAAGCTTTCTTCTCTTGATAAGAGAAAAATTGTTTCCAGTATTACCATTGAAAAGACTAACAATGCAGTCCAAGCCATTCATGTCACCAATCCTACCCTGTCCTCTTCTATCTATGCTCAAGTTTAGCAATGTTCTCAAAATTGCATCTTTAAAGGCTGTGGTCAAGAAAAAGATACCTTTCTTGTCTATCAAGTAAAAAAAGAGATGGTTGGACTTTGCTTTCAAGTACAAGGAGTGGATTGTGGAGGGCTGGACCAGAGTTATTTGGTCAGATGAGACAAAAATCAACAGGATTGGATCACATGGAAGGATATATATGTGAAAAAAGAGAAGTAAGCCTTTACAAGATAACAAGGTTTAGGGAACAATGAAGTTTGGAGGAGGTTCCTTAATGGTTTGAACATGCATGGGCTGGAATGGAGTGGGAATACTTGCACAGGTGAAGAGGAGGATATATTCTAGAGAACACTTTGCTTTCCAGCATGAAGAATTTTGAAATTTCTAAGCAGAGCATTATCTTGCAATAGGATAATGATTCTAAATACTCCTCCAAGATGGTTCGAAACTGGTTCAAATTTCAACTCTGGCAATAGTGCACTTCCATAGATGAAATCTGTCTTTCAGAGAGATCAGATTCAGGGAAAGCAAGGATATTACAATAGCTCTAATAGGGGTAGGAATGGACTTTATGATGTGGTGAGATCAATTGAAATGGGACACAGGATGTTTATATTGCTTGAAATTATGTCACTTACATAATTACACAGCTTGGTAACATAGCAACCATCAATAGCTGTCAAATATAGGATCAAATAAGTGTTCCAATAACATGTCATTTTGAAATGACTGTCGTTCCATCAGATTGTATTCAAATCACTTGATCTTGGCATTTGTAGCATGCCAAGGATAGGTGCCTCATCTGATATACTCTGTTAGGGCCCAGGTTAGGAGATGTTGGGATATATTGACTTTAGTGGAAAACATGCAAACATTGGGACACTTATTTGAGCCACTGTACCTTCATCTTCCATGAAGGGCATGTTCCACTCAAAGCATTTTTTTTTTAATATCACATGTGATATACCAATCAATGATATTTAACATACCACACATTTGAACTTGTTCCTTATCATTTTCTTGAAAGTGTTGAACCATTTCATATTGAAGTCATACTTATGACACCACATGTATAGCACACAGACTGCACAATATAGGTGCTGACATTTTCACATCCTCATCACATACATTCTGTTGGCCAATGTCAGTAAAACACTATGTCTACAATTGACATGTTCACTTATGTTACTTCTTTGCAGCTGGTTATCACATAGATTTACTCATTCATTAGAAAATTTCCATGTCATGCTGATGCAATGGATTACTTACTTCTGGCAATGCAATTGCAAGTTCACAAGTTCATCCATCTCCTTCAAGGTATTTATTACCTTATTTGATTTCCTGATTCCTCAGTCATCTTAATCTTCTCCATCCTCTTCCTCATCCTCCCAATCATCTCATTACCTTCCTCTACCCTGATCTCCAGCTCTGAATTCTTTGCCTTTAACCTCCTCTATTATCTTTCTCATTGTCTTCACTTCATCTTGAATTGACTTCCATGGGTCAGCTCTCACATACTTTCTCAACAAGTAATCAAACTTGCTTTGTAGTGCCCAGATGTGAATCAGCCCATTATCATTACCAATTGATATTTCTTGTATAGTTTTTGCATGACCTTTATTTTTATTGTTAACACTTGTTATCATTTCTGAAGACATCTCCACATCAATGTTCATTCCATCTACTCCAACTGTGTCCAGCTGATTGTTCATCTTTGCCTACTTCTCTATCATTTCTTAACACCACATCATCCATCATAGCTCTGAGGATTGAATTTTCTGTACTCCCTTCTGCTAATCATAGAAAATTTATCTGATTATCCTCTCCTTTGCAGAGCAAACTGTCATATAGTGAAACAACCCTAGAGCGTAGCTCCCTTAGGTTGCCAGAAGATAGCCGTAGACTTGGGGCGTAGGGAGAAGAGGCTTGTCAGGCCAATGAGAGTCCTTCTTATAGTGCTTTAGGGGAAAACACCAAGAGAACTAGACTGGAGTTCTCTGGTGTTGGCATCGAGCCTTAAGTACCTACTGGAGGTATGTACATGTTGTGATCGTATCTAACGATCCGAGAACGAAAGGAGAAAAGGGCATAGGGTGGAACGGGAGTGACACGCATGAGGCCAACACGCAGTGTGGCAGAATGGAAGAGAAGCGTGACACAAGTGAAACGTGTGTATCAAGGAATGGAATAGAAGCGTGATCAAACGCTTCTGTGAAATGGTGAAACA
>JBBPRR010000385.1:0-25108 GCA_038093115.1 Hortiboletus flavorubellus
GCAACTGAGGTCACATGCTCCATTTGCTTTTCTGACACTTGGCTAAGTACAAAAGGGTAAAAGAGATATTAAGAAAATGAGTAGCTATGTAGTTGTAGGTAGTAATAAAAGTATGTTGAGAGAAATCATTTTGTTTCTCTGCAACCTGTGAATGAACAAATAAGGGAAAATAGGGGTACATACTAGAAACTATGGTCTATATGTCCCTCAATTAGCTAAGCATTTGGACCATGGGAATAAGGTGAAAACTCAAATCTCAGGTCAAATGTCTAGCATCATATATACAATAACTAAGTATTCGCATCCAAACACTTTGGTGCAGGTCAGCGCCTCAGCCATTGGTTCTTTGTTCACTTCACCCACTGCCCTTGGACCCCCTGATCCTTTGTTCGCTCCACCTGCCGCCCCCCCTGGACCCTCGTATGCTGCCAGTCCCCTGTACGTTGCTGGTCCCTCGTACACTCCTGGTTCCTCATGCGCTGCTGGTCCCTCGTGCGCTGCTGGTCCCTCGTCATCTCTGCCGTTTACACCCATCCCATCTGCCCCTCCCTCGTATACTGGTCGCCCTTCACTTCCCAGTTCAAGCTCATCGTTCCCCAGTGGTGTTTAATTTCCCATTATGGACCTAGCGGTGTATTTTTCTTTGTTTGTTTGTTCTCCCAGTCTCATGCCTTGTACGCAGTATGCCTGCTATATTCAGAATATGTGTGATGTATTGCCTACCGCTTCAACGAAGTGCTTCAAACAGTTCCTGCATCAACTTTACACGAAATTGTTGTCCTGGTGTTCCATCAGGAATCTCCATGACCACGGGATCCAAGTCCTTGGGAAGATCGTGCACTTCCTCTCGTGCCCAACCCGTTGTTGACTCCTGTCCAAGCCTCTCCTCAAAACGGATTATCATGTTATGGAGGATAATGCAGCACTGCACTCAGTGTACTACATACATCGTGTCATCCTGTGACCGGATGCGAATACGAAGTTCCCACAATGACTGAAACCTTCCTTTTAGCACAGCAAATGCGTGTTCCACACACACGCGAACCTACAGCTATGTTTTCATGTCACTCACTTTGACTGAATCAAATCTCACCTTTGATAGAGAGCAGTTATACACTTTTTGTTGTCGTGACAGTGCTGTTGTTCACGTTGCCTTAAGAGGCACAACACACCATGGTTTCGTAGGGTATGCACTGTCTGCCCATATCCAATGATCCTCGGGAATCAGCGCTTCTGGATCTTGTGCCATCTCCGTCCCCTGGAACGCATAAGCGTCATGGACACTCCCAGGGTGCCCCAAACCGTAGTCAACAACGAGGAGATTATGAGGCATCACAACGATCTGCAATGACACCTCAGTGCTTCAGTGGCCTCGATGCGACACGGTGTGTAATTTGCGCACCTGGCAATTCAACGAATATCTTGATTTTCTGTCATAGAATGTCTCACCATAGTGAGACGGCTTCTCGAACAGATTGAATGTGGATCCATCCACGGCGAAGATTCCCCCCCTCCATGCTGTACAAGACTTGGCCTCAACGAATGTTCAGGCCAACTCTGCATCCAGGGAGCCCCTTGACGGCACGAAAATGAATTTATCGTGCTCGTCAAGCAGTGCAGCGATCACCCGGTTTGTGCAGTTTACCACCGAACCGACACTGATACCTGCCCATTGGGCTACATCTTCAGTTGATATCGCGTTGCCATAATGACCTGCACGATTAAGAAAGATTGCAAGTTGAATTGCAACCGGAAGTTGTAACCTATTTGATCTTGATTTGAATACAGGGTTGTCACTGATGTTGTCTAGAATACAGTCGAAGATGTCCGGATTGACGAAAAAGATGTGGGCGGTGGTCAGCAAAATAGTCAAGGAGGTGGAGCTGTAATGCACGCAGTGGCAGCACAGTGATGCGATTCAGAACGCGTGCTCTCTCAACCTCATCGCGAAGTGCTTCAATTGCACCAAGCAGGCATCCATAGCGCTGGTCCCTTGCCTCCGTTGAATCAATCGACTTCCATGACTGATCACTCCACTCTGATTCAAAATCAGAGAGTAGTGGGGTGGGAGGGGTGAGGGGGGTGAGGACAATCAGGTCTTGATCTTCATCCTCATCTGAGTTGTCCAGATATCGCTCCTCTTCATTTGCACAGCGTTGTAAGTTCTCCTTTCTCCGGGTCATCACGTCTAACTTTAATGTATTGATTTTACTCAGGAGTTTGTTCTTCTCAGACACACAAGGCATGGTGGCAGCTGGAGGGATGGGCGAAAAGGTGGAGAGATGGAGAGATGGATCATTATTGTGTATTTGTGGACCTGGTATTCCTTCTTAATCACAAAGTTCACCGAACTTGGTCACTATGACGCTGCGAGTGATTCACATGACCATGGAGGTCGGCCCGGTATTCGGCACAAGCTCGGCATGGCCAGAGTTTAAACTCAGCACAAAGTTCAGAGGCACTTCTAGATGCTCAGCATAGCCCCAAAATAGCTCAGGCATAGCCTCAAAATAGCCTAAATGAGTACCACTAATATTATGAGGTCATTAATGTAGACCATGATTACATCTTCCATATTGGCAAATATTTCATTTATCATAGTCTGGAAAATGCTAGGAAATTACATAGCCTGAAGTACATGACTAGGAATTCAAATGCTTCTTTGTAGCAGATGAAAGCAGCTTTCAATTCATTGCCTTTTTTGATATGGACATTGTTGTAGCCTCATCAAAGATCCATCTTCATAAATAGCTTAGCCCCTTTTAGTTTATCCACCAATTGGGAAATTAAAGGCAACAGATACTTGTTTTTAACAGTGTGTTCATTTAGATAGCAGTAATCCTGTACCATGCATTTCTTGCCATGTTTCTTAGGGATGAAGAATACCAGTAAGGTCTGTGGGGATTTGGAGGGACAAATGTATCCTTTGGCCAGCTAATCATCTAGAAAAGCAGAAACTTCCTCATGTTCTTGTACAGATCAAGGGATGATGTAGGTTGATGTTATGTACAAAGACTTCATTTTCTGGGATTTTAGGAAGGTAACTGAAGGATGAAGTCTTTGGGGGTTTTTTAATCTTTGGAAAAGAGGAATCAAGCATAGGTTTAACATCTCTACTGTGTATATAAATGGAGAATTACCAGCTGAGTCATCATTGTCTGACTCCTCAACTGGCACAGGGAAATACTTATTTGAGAAAGAACTCTTGAAACACCCAGATATATTCTGCAGGCTCAAGCTTTTCCCAATTTCTTGTGCATAGCCTCCTAATCCTTGAACCAGGCAGCAGCTTCTTTGAAATTCATACCTTTTATGGACTTTGAGAAGTCATATGTCATTCCTTTTCCTTTTAAGGTCTTGTGGACCTTACATTCATTGTTGCTTGTAATGCTTTTACTGTCATCCCAGGACATGTGCAGTTTGTGTGCATTACAGCCATTTCCTTTTTTACAGCCTTTCTTGTACTGCCCTCCAAGCCATTTGTAGGAGGGACAGACAACAATTGGTTTCAGACAATTCTTAGTAAAATATCTTTCTTTGCCACAATTATAGCAGCCTTTTGTGGAAGCTCTAATGTCCATGGCACTCAGATCTTGCTTGGAAAATTGTGGAGCTGAAGCTCACTTCTGAGTTCTACCCCTGGTGAAATCAAGGAACTCTTGCACCATTTTGACCCTTCAGATCTCCTGGAGATAGAGGCTGGAAGATACTCAGTGATTGCCTTCCTTGAAGGGTTGAGTAATAATTGCTCCTTGTGTGTTCTTTTCTAACAGCTTAACTCCATGTGAAGCGTTGATGCTGGCTTGGTGGTATAGGACTTCCCATCAAATAATAAAGTCATCCATGGGGCTATCTTCTTGATAACATTTGTTTAATGGGCACATACCCGGTCTTTTTGATTGGTGCTCCTGAAGAGCTCTTCCAATTCATTGACCAGGATTGGCCAGTTCTATTGCCTTCTATATTGGAGTCTTGTTTGGGCACATCTGCCTGCCTTAATTCCTTTCAATCATGAGAGGACTGCGACCATTGCTTCATACAAGGTGGGGGCAATGGTATTGGCATTGCTTTCCAATCACACCTTCATTTTTGCCCACTATTCCTCAAACTTGACTTTGGACCTGTTATATTCTCCCTGGTCTGCAAAGACTTCTACTCATCATGATGTTTCTCCTGTCATGGCTACTCCTGCAGGTTATGTGACAGCAGTGAGTGCATTGATCTTAGCCATCAGTTGGGTGTTTGTGGTCATCAGTTGTGTTACCTGGTTGATAACTGCTTGTAAATCTGTCATTCAATTATTGAATTCTGCTAGAATGGTAGTGATTTTATTTTTTCATGAGATTGTGACATCTGCGGGAATTTGATTGATTTATTGGGACATTGTTATGTAGTGGAAAGAATGTGTTTCTCTACTTGGTACAGTAGCATTCTGGTTTGCATAAAGAGTGAGGGGGTTATAAACTTATTCTGAAATATTCAGGGTTGCCAGCCCTGTCTTGTGTGATCTGGGGGTTTGGGGAAACAAGTGGTGTAATACTTGAAGTGAGGGTCAAACATGGATGGATAAGTTTACATCTGAGTGGAGGAGCACAAGGGTGTTCTGATCTATGGAAAGATCTTCCACCACTGAGTGCTGGGATACTCTCTTGATGAATAAGTCATTGAGGTCTCCCAATTCTAATTTGAATATTACTTGTCTTATTGCACTCTGTAATTGTGCTTATTACCTGACATTATATCTAGGTAAATCATTAGCTGTAATTTAGGCTGTATTTTGCCTCTACAAGTGTCCACCAGTAAGTGAACATATGTAGCACATCCAAAGACATGTAGATGAGAAATGGTAGGAGCAACTTTGGTTAAAAGTTTATGAGGTGTCCTCCAGTGCAAACCTCATTTTGGAGTGTGGTTGTAAATATGTACTGCATGCTGAATAACAAACTTCCAGTAAGAATCAGGTAGGCAAATGTGAAGACACATTGCTGAGTGTCCACCAGTAGATGAACATATGCAGCACATCCAAAGACATGTAGATGAGAAATGGTAGGAGGAAGTTTGGTTAAAGGTTCATGATGTGTCCTCCAATGCAAACCTCATTTGAGAGTATGGTTGTAAACATGTACATGTACTGCATGCTGAATAACAAACTTTCAGTAAGAATTACATAGGTAGGCAAGTGTGAAGACACATTGCTTGGGTTTTGTTCATCAGAGTGCCAATAAATTGCTCAGCATGTCCATCTTGCTATGGAGTATGGAGCACAAATTCATGTACATAAATGCCATTATCATGCATCAATTGCCTGAAGGCTTTCAGTTTGTACTCTCCTTCTACATCAGACATCTAGCCTTTTATGGAGGTGGAGTACTGATTATTAATATATTTTATGAACTCTTTTGTAACACCAAGTTCCTGGTACTTAGTCCAGAGGGGTTTAATCCATCTTTGGGATATATGATCATTATAAAAAATGATGATGTACCTCAATTTGTGATATGATTTGATTTTGAAAAACTTCAGATCAAAGTATATAAGTTCAAAAGGTTTCTTTGTGTGAACATCATACACAGCAAAGGGGCAATTAGGTTGTTTGCCTAGTTGGCAACTGGGGCAAACAGATTTCATAGGTGGAATGTGTTATGATTGGTATATTTCTATACTCCTATGTTCATTGAATTTAATGTTTTCCACGCACAACAACAGACAATCTTATCTTATATCTTATCTCGATCCCACCTACCCTTATCTTGTGTGTCATAGTCATCTCACCTCTTCACTCTGTTTCATGCATGAGATTTCTCATCTTCCTCATTTCACATCTCTGTTTTGGATCTATATTTCATCTTTTTACAGAAGTGTTTGATCATGCTTCCCTTCCATTCCTTGATACATATGTTTCACACATGTTTTGCTTCTCTTTCATTCTGCCACATTGTGTGTTTGCCTCATGTGTTTCACTTCTGTTTCACCCTATGCCCTTTTCCCCTTTTGTTCCCAGATCGGTAGATATGGTCACAATATGTACATACCTCTAGTAGGTACTTAAGGCTCAATGCCAGCGGCAAAGAACTCCAGTCCAGTTCTTTTGGTGTTTTCCCTTAAGCACTATAAGAAGGACTTTATTGGCTTGACAAGCCTCTTTTCACCTCACTCTATGAGTCAAAGGATCTATTTGGCAATCTAAGGGAGCTACGCTCTAGGATTGTTTCAGAATAGTCACACTTGGGAAGTCCCTGATGTGTTTCCACACAGCTCTCAGAATATCCTTAGAAGGATGCTCAAGGTGGTGTTGGAGCAACTCATAATTGACAGCAATGATGTCAATATTTGCTCTGATGTGTGTAAACTGCCTGGGGAGGCAGAAAAACTACTGAGCACTCAGACTGAATTAGAACTTGTACAAGTGTAGTTATTGGCCATGAGAGCAGAAGGGACAAAGTGAGTCAGTATGAGTCAGTATGAGTCATATCTTGGCACAGCCACCTCGGAACCGAAGTTAGCACAGCCACATGTAAATTATTATATAAGGAGCGCTATTCAGCCCCATTTTGAAGGTTCCCTTTTTAAGGAAAAAGGTTTCTACTTGAGTACATTTCAAGCAATGAGTGTTCACAAGTGCACCCCTCTACAAGCAAACAGAGAGGCTGTGTAGAGTAATTCCCACGCTATAAATAGAACTACTTAGACTCAAGTTAGGAGTATATTGCATCTCTTAGGATAGGGACAGTTACACCTTTAGGAAGAAAACTCCAGAGTGGACAATTAAAGGGAATAGATCCCCAGCTAGTAGGGAGATCTAATAGTTCATTAGTACCTTGGAAAAGGGGTCGAGTTGAGCATTTGAAGCTGATTGCCAACTCCTTAGTGCATAATAGAATCAGTTTAGAAAAGACTGTTCTGTGTGACTAAGAGACATGTGTGAATTAGTAGCAAGAATGAAGTGTATTTACACTACCTACCCAATTAAGCATTTCTAATTGACAGGAGCTAATTGAAACCCCATTGAGAGTACATCTTAGGAAAGTAACCCTAGTCGCTACAGAGTATCTTCCTAGCAACCTGAGAGTTGTCAAGACCATTCCCCAACTAACTATAGTATATTTTGTACACCACCCCAACAGAAACAAGACCCACAATCTGTTGCTAAACCCCAATCACCCTCAATCTCATTGATGATTGATAAATGAATCACGTGCCTGATAGTCAACCCCTTTTTACAAGATTGATACTTGTTTCTAATACCAACTTGACCAAGGAAGAGTACTCTCTTCACCTCGCTTCAGGTTTACTATCTGTGAAGATAAGATTTGTTGTCTGGTAAGCCTTTTCTTAGCTTCTTTAGGTTGCCAAAAGATAGCTGTAGACTTGTGAGTGAATAGGGATGAGGCTTGTCAGGCCAATAGAGTTCTTCTTATAGTGTTTTAAGGGAAAACACCCAGAAAACTAGACTGGAGTTCTCTGGAACTGGCATTGAGCCTTAAGTACCTACTAGAGATATGTCCATGTTGTGACTGTATCTCACAATTCGGGAATGAAAGGAGAAAAGGGCATAGGGTGAAACGGAAGTGAAACACATGAGGCCAACATGCAGTGTGGCAGAATGGAAGAGAAGCATAACATGTGTAAAACATATGTATCAAGAAATGAAAGGAAAGTGTGATCAAATGCTTCTGTGAAGAGGTGAAACATAGATCCGAAATGGAGATGTGAAATAGGGAAGATAAGAAGTCTCATACATGAAATGGAGTGAAGGAGGTGAGATGACTATGATGTACGAGATAAGGGCAGATGTGAATTGTGATGAGATAAAGATAGGATTGTCTATTGTTAGCATAGAAAACATTAAGTCCAATGAACATAGGGGTATGGGAATATACCAATCGTAACACTTAGTGGTAATATCAACAAATGTATAATATGCCCTTTGCTATTTATAGCACCTTGGAGCTTGTAAATTGATCATGCAATGTCAAAATATCACCATTGACAGATCACATGTCATTAAAGTATAAATATAGAATATATATCTCATAACAAAGCAGAGAAAATTTGTGAAAATGTGGGAAAATTAGAGGAGGTGGGAAAACCTAGTGGGTGCATGACCATCCAGTTTTTAATGCAACCAGTTGTGGTTGGAATGCACAGCACATGCTTCCATCACTATTATGTATAGCATACACAAAGAAAAACTTGAAGGTAACAAAGTACTTTATAAGAAGTACTCTCAAAGAGATACAATATCTGTTCAGGATTTTGAGACTAATAATGAGGGACAAGGACAAAAGGAACTCAGCCAGTCAGGTGATAGGACACAAGAATATGCTAGTATTGTTCAGAATAAATGTGAAGACTACCACATATGTATATAGGCAGTGATGATATAAGTAGTATGGGACACATTAGTATAGAACATGGAAGAATGTCAAGGAATGCTAAAGTAAAAAGGATGCATCACCTACTACTAATTGGGAAAGGAACAACAATGCAGATATAAGAGAATGGCTAAGGAGTTAGCTACTCAGAGAGTGAATGAGAAAGAAAGAGGATAGGTCAAAGAACAATCAACATGGGGTTAAGAGGATTCACAAGGAATAAGCCATAAATCCATATAGTCCAACAAATATCTAAGGAGGCAAATACTCATCTGGGAAAGCAAAAGAGAGATATATATATTGAAAGAAGAGAAAAATTGTAACAATCACTGTCATTCCTACTCATACACACACACCCCTGTCAGCTTCACCATTTCATCCACTGCCACTGCTATTATACATGATACTATTCTAGCACTGACTCTAATATTCTAGTGGATTTTTCCAGATTTTTCAACCTACTGGTTATTGAGATATTTATTAATCTCTCTAGTCATACCCTTACACTTGCAAATATGTACATAACATACTATTTCCTTGATTCCTCTTTATTTATGTAATTACTTAGCTACATGCCAGTAAGACAAAGTGATCATGTGACCCCTAGCTACCATGTGACCTTGTCCCTATTAGTCTGTACAGCCCTGTACAGCATAGCCAGCCTCTTTGGCAGAGCATTTCAAATTTGGACTCCTTTGCTCAAAGTGCTTTTCTTAGTGTGCCTGGATTTAACATTTTGTACCTTAATTTATAAGCCACCAAGCCCTCTGATTGGCTAGCACAGCCTCCTGTATTTATGTATATAAAGGGGAGTATTTTGACTTGCAGAGGAATCTCATCTGATAAAAGATTCCCTGGAAAGCCTAATGCAATCTAATAACGCAGGGTAGCCCAGAGCAAAGTAAATAGAACTTTAAAACTACTACTAGACTATTAGGACTTGTATCTAAAGGTAAGGACAAGTACCTAAAACCATCCTTTTGGGAGAAACCCCTTTTTGGGCAACAAAAGGTATTTGGTCCCTATTAGTAAGCAACCTAAGTGTCCTGTAGTACCAAATAAGGACTACACTTCACCTCTCTATCTATTCCTGAATATTCATCATCTTGTTGCAGTTCAATTCGAAGGTCTTCTCTGTGGGACCCACTTACCAACTCATGTTATGTCTCACATGTCTACCTTTTTTTCACAACTGTGAATGGCCCTGGTTTAATGTATTGGAACAGTATGGCTGGTCACTCTGGCAAGAACGGGTGTCACTTATACTATGGCATTTTAGGCAGACGAAAAGAACATGCCCACTGCTACTATCCCACTCTTTTATACCCTTGTGATCAAGTTCCAGATGAAAGCAATCATCTGGACATTGATGTTTTCAACATTCCCCCTGGTGAATCTTGGATTACTCACCCAACCTCAAGAAAATTGTATCCCTGCCAAACCAGATTCAACAAGAATAGAGACTGGTCTTATGAAGCCTCCATTTATTGTTGGCCTCAAGCCCGCTTGCTTACTTCGGGTTTTGCTTTGCATGGTGACAGATATTATACATCTGGCAGGGAATATTTGAATCTTTTTATTTCCTTCTGGTGTGGGGAGATTGATGCTGCTCCTAGAAATGACAAGTCGACATGGGGTTGGGCTGTATTAAATGATGAGGCTGTGTGGATGTCCCATGGCAAGCATGTTGCTGCAGCTGGCAGCTTCCTCCCAGGTTCATACAATTGCAAGCTTTGCAATATTGCTAAGAAAATCAACACTCAGTACAAAACCTGGGAATTCCACCTCTACACATTTGATATCATCCCAATCCTCCTTTACAATGTCTTACCCTCAAAGTATTGGTCTCATTTCTATCAACTCATTCATGGTTTTCAAATAATATCCCAATATTTTCCAATCTACAAGCAACTCAAAGATGCCCACACCCTCCTTTGTACATGGGAATGTGACTTTGAACTCATGTACTATCAGCTCTATCACAACCACATCCATTGTATACAACCCACCATTCACCAAGTCATTCACTTTGTTCCAGCAGCTCTCCAAAAGGAACCCCCAATCTGCTATGTACAATGAACGATGGAGAGAATAATTGGTAACCTGGGTCAGCAAATCTAGCAGCCATCCAAACCATATTTCAGAACCACTCAGACTGATGTCAGAATGGTCTCTGAAAGGTCTTTGAACTCGTGAAAATAAAACATATACGGCCCGGCTAATGTATGTATGAAAAAGGAGAGTCCGACATTTCCATTTGAAATGTGTAATATCTGAGCAGACACCAGAAGCCCCAGCATGCATGGGGGTCAATTGATCAATCCATCGACCTATAATTCAAACCCTACCCAGCCATGACCGAAGCGACCCCTTTCAACATTAGGTGATGTGCATGGTAGCCATGCGTGAGTGGCTGTGCCTGAAGGAGAGAGATTTCACAAGGTAAAAAAGGGGATGGGGTGATTGTAACAGCTGCCAACTTGCAACTATGCTTGATATATTTATCTTTTTATTTTCTTCACTTTCTCAAGGGTAGATTACCTTATCAAGCACCTTGGACAGGTGCCACCCCTTCATCAAGTACCCAGGATAGGTGCTACTCCTTATCAGACACCTTGGACAGGTGCAATTTCCTTATCAACAGCACTGGGCATGCATAATCAAGCTATCTATGCACTCAAAGTGCAATCAACTCACATTAGATATGTGATAACTCTTATCTGCTAATTGCTGGCAATCTCTATCTAATCTCTAGGATGGTCTGGACCACCCTTCTATGTTTCACCTCTTCACTATGTCACCATGTCACCTCTTCACACCTTCACCATATCACAGGATACCCCTCCAACCCTTCACATCTTCACTCCTTCACCTCTTCACCTCTTCACCTCCTCACCTCCTCACCTCTTCACCCTGTGGTATGGCTATGCCTTCTCTTCTAATCATATATTATTCTTCCATTTCTGATCCATGCCTCCTCCTCATGTCTTTCATGTGCTGCCACACCCATGCTTCTTCATTCATGATCTTTCATTAATTTATGATCTCTGCCACACCCTCATGGTCAGGGTTGTGCTTCCATTTCATTATTTACATCCACCCTCCTCATGTTATTGCTTCTTTCCATGCTTCCCCCTCATGTTATGCTTCCATTCTATGGCTATACTGATACATGTGTTGCACACATGTTCAGGGACTCATCTTATCTATAGATCTATGCACAACATGTATATACTTTATGTAGTATATAAAGCCCCCCAAGCAGTGGTCAAGGCTCTCCAGTCTTGCCCTCCTTGGAGTTTTCCCTTCTGCTCCTCTGGCTGACTCACTCCCCTTTCCCAATTCTTATGTGGGTTGATTCCCCTAAACTATGTCCCCAAGAAGTTAGCTACCAAGTGTATTCAAGAGCAAGCAGCCTTAGCAAAAGCTTTAGGTTGTTTCAGAAACACTCTATTACAAGTCCGCGCTGCTCCATCCAGCCAAAAAGGCCAGACAGAACAATGTGAACAGCAAGTAGACCAATGGAACTGTATTGACATTCAGTATTGTGCATATTCCGAAACTATTGACTTACTATGCAACTGTAATGACATGACCAAGATCACAGGTATAAATAACGAGGTCATTGGATGTTCACTGGACTACAATGCAGGGGTGGAAGATCGCATCAACAGTAGGGATCTCTGGATTGTTGAGGGCGATTAGGAGTGGTGGCAGTGGCGATGGTTCACGGATAGTAGGACAGACAGCAGGCATGGTAAAAATCAGCTAGAAGGTAAAAAGAACAATGAGAGAGAACAACAAGAATGAAAGTGAGGAGTTCTCACCTTGCATGAGCCCTTATATATCCAGCTAGTGGTCCATCCGATGAAATCTTGAAGTCCAAACGCCAGAATTGCATGATATTAGTAATAGATGGGCCGAAATGTAAAATGGCAGTGCAGTCGTCAAGCACTCAGAGTTGATTGGTCAAAATATGAGTGGCGAACTTTCGTACAGGGGGATTTCCTGAAAAAGTTATATTTATGGTGAAAAGGACTGCAAGATCTGATTAAAAAACTTGGCAGAGAATTCAGAACTGAATCTCATGCATGGAAAACCATTAAAGCTGATTTGACTCGGAGACATCGCCCACTTCTTCCAAAAACAAACACAGTGATGTCTTTGTGAATTTCGGCAAGTGACTTCAAGCTCCAGAAGATGTCATATGATGTAGGCAATGGCTTTGGATGGGGTGGTGTTGACGTTGAAGTACATTGTACAGCCCTGTTCAATAGTGGTGGTTGGAGGAAAAGCATGGTAAAAATTCCCCACAGCTATGTCACACCACCAAAAAAGGAAGGCAAGCATATCATCTTCAACGATGATAATAGGTGACCCCCCACTGCAATGGTTAAAATATTGTCAATGAGGACGTATATATAACAGGTGAGTACATCAGGCAGTCCTCTCGTCAGATGGATACTCACTCCTCCACAGCAAGCCAAGCAGGCATGCTCACGCTGCCTGTGCTTCCCTTGCCTCTCCAACCATCTTTCTTGCTATATTAGCCACCTCCCTCACATCTGCTGTCTCTCGTGCCATGCTGACCCTCTTTCCTGCCATCCCACCAGCACTCGCTCTTTGGACTGTCCCCCCTGCCAGCTAGACCCACTTCCCCACCTACCGGATCCACTCACTCGCCCTCTAGACCCACTTCTTCGCCTTCTGGACCCACTCCTGCGCCGTCCACACCCTTTCCTTTGCCATCGCCATTTCCCTCCTCTTCACCCACCCCTGCTGTCCTTGCATCACACTATGAGGCTCTGCGATCCCGCCCATTCACAGATGATGAATTCAAGCACAGTGCTCACAAAGTCACCCAAGAGAAGTCCACCGATCGCATCATCGAGCATCCACTTGATGCTATTGTTGAGTACTCAGAGACAGGTGATGGGAGAGGCATCACTGTCGCTTACATCTTCAACATTCGCCCTGACTCCTTCTATCACCCACGCTTCAACTTCTAGTATTCGCTTGGAGATGGACATGGTGAATGTGGAGAGGTCACTTGCAAGATGCTATGGGACATGTCGGACAAGCCAGTCAAATGCTCGAAGCTGCGCACAACATGTAGGTTCTTTTTTCTTCTTATGTGCCTTCACTTTGGGGCTAACATGTTTTCTAACAGGTAGAGGACTACGCTACTGCTCTTTCCATCCATACATGGCATCAACCCATTCATTCATGAGCTATCAGGCAATGGCGATGTAAGAAACTGAAGTTTCTTGTGGTCATATCCTATCATTCCACCAACTTCCACATTGCTCCTAATCATATTCCGACAAATCCTAGTCCAACCCGATTCAATCCTAGTCCAATCCAATCCAATCCAATCCAATCCAACATTATCTGTCCGTTTCCAGATCTCCGCACATGCAAGATCTATCCGGATCTTTGTTTTTCATTCGGATTGTTTTCTTTTGGTTTCATTGAGCTTTCATATCACTTTGACATAGGCCTAGACCCTCTCATGGTATTCCGCATGGTTTTTGTTTACCCATGAAGGAACAATGTTCTTTTTCTTTTACTTTGACGTACTTGATTACTGATTGATATTTCCCTTATTAGGAAGAGTCTTGGGTGTTCCCTTGACTATAAAGCCCCTGTAGTGCAATGGATAATACATCTTTCGCCCATGTACACTAATTATCCATTTCCTTGCTGCGAAGCCGTGTCTTTGCAAACCTTGTCACTTTTCCGCTTGTACCCAGCCCTTGTCCTTGGCCAGATCTCTCTCATCTCATCACCATCTCATCAAGTCTGCTCCAGGTTTTTATATTCCATTATTGAACGTATATTTCTACTCCCTTCTATTTCTACTTTGCTTTCTGGATCATTTTCTCATCATTTTTCCGGATTGGATTCGTCCGGGTTTACCCCTATCTTTCCAGATTTCTTTCCGGATCGTGTAGTTAGGTCCTTTGCCCCCACCAACTTCTTTAGGGTCCCTGGGACAAACCTATTTGTACTTTTTTTTCTTATTTTCTAGTATTCCTCTTGCTATTGCAGTACAGATAGGACTAGTGTTTTACAGTGACCTTGCCTGACACCACAACATCACACATTGCCAGCCTTTCACCAACAGATGACGTGCACGTGGAGGTCTTCTAGAAGACACTGGCTTTCTATTGTGCTCTCGTTGTGAAGGGATGTGTGTTTTCATTGGCCATTGACTTCCCGGATTTGAGCAATATGATTGAGCAAGAGAACAACCCCCTGATGGATGCTGATAGCAATTCACAGAGGGACAGCCATAAGTGCAAGATTCCCAACTGCTATGGTGTGCTTGAGTTGAAGTATAATAGCTACAACCAGCCATACATACAGTATGTTTTTTTCTTTCCTTCTCTGTGTGTCATACAGCCTGAGCATGCTTACAATAAACATTCAAGGTGCTCACAATGTTCACCTGACTCTCTGGATGCTCATTTACTCCTACGCAATCTGCAAGAGTTTAACATCCCTTATCTTCGTGCACTGCTCAAAGATGATAGCAAATGGTATCTGCACATTGAGAACCATGCCAAGTCACTTGGTATTGGCCCTCTTGTGCCCTGCACGTTCGCTACATCTCCTGTCAAGCATAAGGCTCACTGCCGTATGTACACTAATTTTATCATCCATATGCGCTCTAACTTATTCTACAGTGTATTGGCACCATGACAGAGACAATAGGCTACATCATGGTCCCTTGCTGTTGAGCACTCCAGATCAAAGGTGCACAACAATGTATGACATCTTTGTTCCCCAGAATCTCCATGACTGTCCTCGTGTTCTCATTCTGTCAACAAACCCACATAATCATCCATCTCCGTTTTCAATCAAAACACCAGTGCAAATCATGGATTGCCTGGAGTCACTGTTGCTACAACTCAAATGGAAACTTGCTGATGCAACACCCCGATGACTTGCGCTTGACTCTGAATTTATGCACAGTCTGCGAAATGCATTGGGATGGACCAACCATGAATGTGACCCATCACTGCACGACATCCACCCGTCACTTGGCAACTTAGATCATCTGCACCGTTGTCTTCTTTCTAGACAAGATGACGAAGAACCAACCAAAAATAGGTGATCCCCAGACAATGTGTCTTGTTTTCACGGGCTAGAACACTTTGCTCAAGGAAAGTACAAGAAGTGTACCCTTGGCGGAGTTGGAGGTAATGGATATAATTCTGAGTAGGAAGGGAAAATCTAGTGTACCAGGAGCCATGGTTTGTTTGCCAATCCTCCACGTAAGTTTACAGATTGGTTGTTAAAGATGGTTTCAGCTAATGGTCTGGTTAGTAAAGGTGATCTTAGGTGTATTACGCACCTAATAAGCTCAAGATAATGCAATGGGTTGCCTAGTAACTGTGGAAACTTGTACTTGAATAGTACGAAAGGTGGGCAATTTAGGAACTTGGCCTAGGTTTCGCCTAATGCTAATGATTTGTGTGTAGGGAACTTCTGGGAATATTGCGTCCAGAAGGGGTGCTTAGGTAAGCAAAGAGTCATGTTAGGTTGCTTAGTCACTCAGCTGGTTATACCAAACACGATCTTATTGTGTACTAAGAGCTACAATTAAAGGCCAAAGTGTAGACTTAGGCTGATAGTAAGTCTAGGTAAGATAGGGGTAGAAGTCCTGTAGGTAGGTTGTCCTAATGAGCCCTAGCAAAGGTTTGCTTAGGGGATGGTTGGTAGTTGACTTGACAATATGCTTAGTAGACTCAGAAGAGTTATTATAACTCAATCTTATTGTCTCAACTAAGAAGTAGGCAAGTTTGGCTTAGAGAGGCGAAGTGTAGCCCTTATTTGGTACTACAGGACGCTTAGGTTGCTTATTAATAGGGACCAGATGCCTTTTGTTGCCCAAAAAGGGGGTTCTCCCAAAAAGATAATCTTAGGTACTTGTCCTTTATTTAGATGCAAGTCCTAATAGCCTAGTAGTAGTTCTAAACTCCTATTTACATCGCTCTGGGGTACCCTGCCTTATTAGGCCTTATTATGTTTTCCAGGGGATCTCTTATCAGATGAGAGTATCTGAGGTAGAAGATTCTCTCCCTCCTGTAGGCCAAAATGCTCCCCTTTATATACATAAATACAAGAGGCTGTGCTAGCCAATCAGAAGGCTTGGTGGCTTATAAATTAAGGCACAATCGCTTACTAATGCCAGGCACAAGCTGTCAAACCCAGGCACACTAAGGGAAAGCACTTTGAGCAAAAGAGTCCAAATTTGGAATGCTCTGCCAAAGAGGCTGGCTATGCTGTGCAGGGCTGTACAGACTAATGGGGACAAGGTCACATGGTAGCTAGGGGTCACATGATCACTTCGTCTCACTGGCACTTATGTAGCTAAGTAATCAGATAAATAAAGAGGAATCAAAGAAATAGTATGCTATGTACATATTTGCAAGTGTAAAGGTATGACTAGAGAAATTAATGAATATCTCAATAATGAGTAGGTGGAAAAATCTGGAAAAATAGGGGTATGTAGGTCATGATAAGGGCTATCATTCCCTATGGTATTAAAGGGTATTTGTCCACAGAGAGCTGTGGAGATTCTGTTTCTCGGGTGACTGCTTTGCTATGTGCGTGCATGAAACTAGTTTCATGCAGGTCACTGCACGGCTTTGCTCTTGACAAAGACGAACAGTAGCTAGCTCAAGTAGTAACCAATACAACATTGCGTGTATATTGATTACATCAACGGAAGATGAAAATGCTACAAATATAGTCCGACCGATGCACTATACGATGTACTCAGATGGCTGCAAGTCCTCCTCTGCTTTATCAGGGGTGATGTTCTGACAAGCCCAAATGATAGACATCACAGACAAATCTTCAGATGCATGCTGATGGAGGTAAGCCTTGATTGATGAGAATGCTTGCTCAATGGGATTGTAGTCAGGCAAGTATGATGGGAGGTAGATGAGCTTGCAGACTATGTCTATAGTATTAGTACTGATGTTCTATATATGATTGGCACTTATGATGATGATCCTCAACCAACTGACGGAGCCGCTCACCATGATGAATGCAGCAGTTGTCCATAATGAAGACACTGTGAGGACTGAGATATGGATTTGTGAATGGCATCTGTATTGAATGATCGTAAGTAACTAACACCACAATGAAAAATAGAATAACTACCACAAATTCCTTGATAAAACGGTAGAAACGATCACCATTGACAGGACTATCCACAATATCATATACAATGATTCCATCAAGGGTAATGACGGGAATGATTGAGTACTGCAAACCTCTTACAAACTGCCTCTGAATCATGCAATGAACACCCTTGCCTGAGTGCCCATATCTGCATGACAGCATATGCTCATTTTTGGCCACTTCATCAACAAACATAAGCATGCCTGCATCGGGAGCTTCTTCAGCAATGCGATTCATGTAGATCGCTTGTGACATCTTATTTCGCTCATAGGCAGTGGCAGAGATGACTTTGTGACTGACACCAAGCTGTTGGAGGGCACAATGGATGGTTGGAAGAGTAGTGTGAATGCCGCATTTGAGCTACAGCTCGTCCTGCAGTTCATTAAGATAGAGTGATCTGTGATGATCCAAAAAAGTGGTAATAAAACCAAGGTCAGCTTGACTGAGAGAATGGGGGTGGCTCACTGTGCACAAGTATTTGTGGATGTTCGAGACGACACCAAAATGCCAGTATAATTTGAGGACAAGGTAGAGGAATGATTTTTTGATGCCTGGTTGGCTACTGATTTCCTTGACAGACAAACCATTGTCATGGTATAGGACAGGAATATGAGCCTTCACATTCTGGGGCATCCAGTGTTTGGACATAGAGTGTCTCGAAGCCTGATGATGACAGTGAGCGAGGATGAAAACTGCCAATTGTGTTGGTTTGTTTATTTGATTTGTCAGTTACACTTGGGGTCCTGAACACATGATGACATGTAATGGTCCAAAAATCCAAATGATTTGGTTAAATTCCATGAAATTTTGAAAACTGCTGTAATATGTACCTCTGTTTCTCTGGACATCCATACTCTGACTAATTCCTTCTTACACTCCGTACTTACGATACTCCTTTGTTCTGTACATGGTTTAATTCCAATCCTTAGATACCTCTGACCTGTGCTTGCACAGCTCCAGCATTTGTCCTGTTGGAGTGCAGCACCTGCTTTCTTATCTCCCGTCCTCTGTCTTCATCATCCGTTACTTATTACATTTCTAGCCATTACTTCAGCTCCTGCAGGTGTACTTGGGATTATTATCTTGTTGAAAAATTATATCAGAAGAATTAAAACCACAATCCTATAGGACATTTAGCAATTCATCCTTTAAAATATGAAGATATGGGTGCTCATCCATCCTACCATCAATCTTGGCAACATATCAAACACCCTGGCAAATCATACACCATTACATATCTTCCCTTAAGCTTGATAGCTTTCTCCACCAATCTATTATTCATCCTCTCATATGGCTTTTTTCATGCCTATCTGACCCTGGGTGATCAATTTTGATTCCATTGAACTTTCCTATCTTCTTTTAGTCCTCCACAATTCAGTCCCTGTGGACATGGGCAATGTTCAGACAAGCTGTTAGAACTGTAACTCTGGTATCGCCGGAGGTGATTAGGGAATGGGACTTGGCCTCACCGTATGTGGTGTACCTTTACAAGAGTTCAGTCCCAGATTTATGGAGATTGGAGGTAAGACTTAAGACATAAAGATGTCAAGTCGAGCAGAGGTGTCAGAGGAGAGTTGTTGAGACTCAAGCAGAAGTCAGGAGAGTTATTCTAGATAATATTTGAACTAAGGAATACAGGAGTGAAATTGGAGGCTTATATACAAAGTTTGAGAATGATTAGTAAACAGAGTTGTAAGGGATTGGTAAGAGAACAGGAGTTGGGAGTAAGTATCCTGGAGTTGTGCTCTAAGCGAGACACAGGTACGGAGGTAAGTAACCAACAGAGCTAGTACTAAATAAGAGAACAAGAGACAGCTGAAAAGAGAATACTAAGTACAAGTCTGGAGTCCGGAGACAAGTCCTGTGTGAGAACACAGCGGAGTTCTTGATGATAGGCCTGGAGGGCCAGAGTTGAGCTTGGGCGAAATACAGGATATGACACAAGCTTTATGATACTTGATAAAGAGAAGACTCTATCGGGGAGGGAACAATCGGAGGATGTTCGAACGGGGGAAAAAATAATGGAAATGATGGGGTGGAGTAGATAGCCCAGTATATAGGATAGTGAATTTTTTGAACCCTTCTTTGGCTAGAATGGAGACTGTGCAGGTGAAGTAGAAAATCCTTATTCACATTTGGCTATCACCATCGTCAAATAGTTGGGTGCTTCGTATGAATGAGCGATGGGTTACAGACAATGCGTCAGAGGATGCAGGCGATGACTGAGAAGACCAGGAACCTGAGGATACCGCAATTTCACCAATTCCCTCACTTGTCCTTCCCCTTCTGTCCCATTTGGGGCGAGAAACCTGTGAGGAGTTTGGGATTGGGGAGCTTGCGGATCAGGAATTGCTTTTGCACACAGGCCAGGAAAATGATGCGCTGCATGCAATTCACCTTACGCTGGCAGATAAAGCCATTCTTTTCCGCAATGAAACTCATCACGCACAGGGCCAAGCTTCCACCACCCAATCGTGGAGCAAGATCAGGTCCATTGATCATATCCTCAGATGACATGCTGCCATATATATAAAATGTCGGTCCACCATGGTGATGCTTGGTGCGGATAAGCAGACTCTGGAAAGGTACCAGATGCTCAGTGATGCGGAATTACAAGTAACAGCGAGTGTTCTGAATCCAAATGGAAGCGGGGATCGAAATGAAAATCTCGCTTGGTTCTGGTGCGTGAATATACTGCGAGATACCGATGCGGACCATTGGATGTCTGAATGTTAGTCTTCTAATCTGCCCTCTCAGTGTGTTCTGCTAATTTATATTCCAGTCTATCGAATTAACGGGCTGTGGGCCAAGGCAGCGCGGGACCGTTCGGCGGAGGAGGTGGAAGTTACGACCTCAGAATTTCAATGGACAGTAACATTCTTCCAAATGAAATCTGATACCTGGGCAAAACTGTGGGAGTGTAGCCTTGAAGGCGGGCAGCTCGGACACGCTTGTTATGCTGCAGGGCAGGCAAGATTATATGGCAGGTTGCAAGATCAATGCCAGAAATTAATGGAAGAGACATTTTGTCTAGAACCCCCTGTGGAGACAGACAGTTGATAGAATGGCCTTTGCTAAACATCGATGCGCTGATTAGTACATAATGGGATTTGATGCACTTACTGGACTCGGGTCATTTCGACAACATGTGATCAGATATTCCCGGTAAGGATGGTGGCGGCGCTGGCGATGAACCACAAGCGTCGGAATAAAAGGCCCGTCAACGAACAATCTCCACAGCCTTCCCTCACTTCATCTTCACACCAAATTACATTCTGGCCGATCTTTACCCGCAGAGCAACAATGACGGAACATCTCGGAACTGTGTTCGAACCCCGGGTACCAGGATCGTTTTTGCAAATGTTGGTGTACTATTCTGCTTGCCGTATTGATGCGGCAGGTTTGCATTTGCGTTGTTGGGATGGGGGCCCATGGCCCAAAGGGTGGTTCCACAATTTCAGGATGGAATTTGTAAGTAATCAGTTCCTCCTTGGTTAGATCATCGCTAATGGTATGTTCCTACCTTAGTACCTTTATGAAACAGCTCAATGCTGGTATTCCACCCGCTGCTCCACCCCAATTGAGCCATCCGTTCTATATGCTGCATATCTGGCGTCCGCCACCTGTCCCGACCGCGAGGCAGCCTTTACACAGGCCATCCTTGAGCTGGAGTGCGGTGAGCTCTGCCTTATCCACAATATGCGGACATTCCTTCACGGCTAGGATGGGACCAGGGATAATATCTTTGACCGTGCATGGTGGATGGGCGAGCATGTTGACTGGAAGGCTAAGGTATCCATCGAAGAGGAGGCCCGCGCTTATTTTCAGGTAGGTACTCCGTTCTAGTCACATTTTCTGTCCCTTCTCACACTCAACCCAGAATATATGGGGGGAGGAGTCACCCATTGACCTGCAAGAAAACTCGGACTTAGATAAGGAGGAGGAGGACCTATTGGTGCAATTGCGCGAATACCTCCCATTGGAGCGAGAGCTCTCACTCCGCCTTCAGCATTTCTCATCGGGCATGGTTGACCTCCGCACAGTCCTTGGTATGGAAAACACTCAATTTAATCCCGAGGATATGCAGATATTTCTATGATATGTTAACCCGCGAGGTGATATCACATCTTCCGTAAGGCCATTCACTATCTCGGCAAAAAGACATTGCTTGAGCGAGCTGATGCCCATGCCATATGATGGATGCCCGCAATGGTAAATACCTGCGGCAGGGGGATACCGAGTCCATGTATGCACAGCCTGAGATGGAACCGCCATGCTCCGTAAGTTTATAAGATATGTTCCCAAAGGTTATAAGCTATATCCGCATCAGTGGACGGCCTATGCAAACCGATCCACATGTCGCGGTGGTCTCTCCCAGAATGTAAATACAATACCCCGCAAGGTTATGCGACAGGCTCCGCAGGTCTACCGCCAAGGGGGGTAACTTGCGCATGTTGATTTGCAACTCTGGAAATATGGCATGGAGTATAACCGCCATCCGGCGCATGCTTATATCACATGGTCCGCCACTCTACGGACCATGTCCGCACTGGTATATTGCTTAGGATCCTTGATACATATGCCTGGGACATCTCGCGGGGGATAGCCCCACTCAACCCGCAAGCTTATATTACATAGTCTGCAGGTTTGTATTACGTGTTCCACAATTCTATAGACTTTTCCCAGAATATTGAGGGCCCGCTGAAGGTTTGCAGAGAATCACCCGAAAACCCTACAACTGAAAATGTTGCGATCGTAAGTCTTCATACTACGCTCCAAACAGTTATTATTTCTGCATCCAAGTCTAAGTACAATAACAAGTATATTTATACACCTTGAATCATTCCAATAGATCCCCAAGGTCCATATCCCATTTTCCGCACCTTCAAACGAGATATATTATACATCCTGCAACTTTGCATAGTGGCAATCCGTGACCTGGAAAGCGGCATGCACCTCTCGCCGCATACACCAGGCAAGGCACGCCCTATCTCCTTCCATGTCCCTTGCTCCATGCAGTAGCAACCTCCCTGAAAAGGACACCATTGTTCCTGGTTCATAGCGGAGCCTAAGGAAGTGGCGCGGAAATACCATGTCCAACCCTTCATATAAGCCCACAGTCAGCAGTTGAGCAAACCATTCAACCTTTCCGTTCATGTCAACATGATATGTGCTGCACCGATTGACCATGATGGAGACTGTGTTAAAGACCGAAGGCCACCGCTGAAGGACATCTAACATTTCGCGGTTGCCCTCCTCAGATGCAGCCATCCAGAGCTTCAAGATTGACTCTCGACCAAGGGCATAAAGTTCCGGATGCATGATACTCATGGTTACGGCAAGTAAGGCGTGGGCCTCTTGCACTTCCGTTGGCCATGTCTGGCATTCTGTCCCAGTTCGCAAGTCCCTCAGATTGGCTGAGATGTCTATCATACTGTTCTGGTGCTACATGCTTTGTTGTAACATGCCCCTTTGGTCAGGAAAATGAGACGCGCATTGTATCCCTGCTGAACCCACTCTGGCGAGATATTGACGCTCCACTTCAATTCCTCATCTGCACGAAAATACGCTCGGTGGGTCCGCCACGGTTCTCTATGAATTGGTGCCTTGCGGCTGCATTCCGGGGAATACCCTGAATAGAGGGAGCATTGCCAAATGCGCTCCTCATGACGTGGTAACGTATAATGCTAGCTTGAGGGTAGGAAATTTACCTGATTGATGCGGCTGAGCAGGCTGGGTAAATAGCATGCAATAATGGTATCTGCTTTATCCACCAGAATCCTCGGGGAAATTAGAATGCGATAACTTTCAGATCGATCGTCAATGGTCTCCCGCAGACGTTCCGCAGCGAAGCTGTGGGAGAGATCTGCCTCCATCATGATGTCAAAGTCCGTCAACCGATCTAAACATGATTTTGTAAGTAGCAAGTGGAAGGACCTAAATAAACGGTGCATACAAACATTCTGTCTCGCCTCTGCCAGCACCTGTGCGATTCAATTGCCTCCCACAACTACCGCCAAAGAATTCTAATGTCAGGCTGAATGTCCGCGGGGTCCCTCCCAGCGGACTTTGGCCAGATCTGCCTGCACCGCCTCCGATGCCTTGACAAAGTCGCTAACCAGCTTTGAAGCCTCTTGATGCTGCACCAACATCTTTCCTCATGTTGTCCGTAAAGCATCCAGCCCTTCCCGCAGAGTGTTGAGCGAGGGGTTTGGAACCATATCCGGGCTGTGGACGGCATGATGCAATTGAGGACCTGCCACTGTGGACGATGCAGGTGTTTTGAAACAGGGTACATGACTGGGGGAAATGGCAGGCGGTGGCTGGGCGGTCCCAATAGCATCGCCACTGGTCGCACTATTGAAGGGGCATCTGGGACGACACTGGCGTCGCTCTCTCCGAATTGCGAGCGGCGGGGAAGCGGATCTGAGCGCATGTGATGTGGAGTAGTCACATTTCCGCCTGCCTTTCCCGCAGGCGCGACAACCATTGCCTGTCTCCCGCTTATAGCAATCGATATTGCGAGTCGAGCACTGGCTGCAGGGGACATCGTATGCCCATTCGACGTCGGGCTCTTCAGATGGGGATTTCTGCGCGGTGTAGGCATGCGGGGTCGCTTGCATCCTGGAAAAGGTCCTGATGACTGTCTTGCGGGGCTTTTTTGCACGTTGTGCCCGTCGGCACTCCTCGTGCTTGCGGGTCAAATCATCTAATTCCGCCCTCGTGAGAGTCCTATGCATGCACTTCTGCATGCACATTGTGGGCACTCGTTTAACATGTACTTTATGGGCCCACCCGTGTGGTACACTATTCTGCCTCGACACCACTGCGGATAGATCCACTTATGTCCATACGGACCCACTCACCTATATATGGAGGTGGCCCACGCATGATGTACTCTTCCTTGGTAACCCTTGGCAGTCACAATCGCGGACCCGCCCATCAGTGTAGATGCATATACCTCTGTAAACTGAGTGGGCCAATGACATATAGTTTATATCACACCTAGCATTCCAATATGTGCCCCCCTTTTTGATGTAGCCTGCATGCATGTCACATCTGCACCCGCTCGTCTATAGTAATTCCAGCGCTCATGTAAATATGGGCTTGCACACTGAATGCACACTGCATGCACTGTGTTGGCTGACATGCTCAACTTATGCGGCATGCTCACCCCGTGTACTCTGCGTGCTCATTCATGCATGGCTACTCCAGCCTGCCTTAACCCATGCGCCTGAACATCACCATATTTATACTTGGTTTCACTAGCACCTAGGGCTATTTGTGCGTGGTATACTTAGGCGAAATACCTGGCGTGGAGCTAGTCCGATTCATATAACCCGCATCCATCTATTTCTGCTGGGGCCTCAATGCGTCCATTGCAGCGGGCCCGTGTGATGCATCCACTGTGCCTGGAGGGGCTCACTCACCTATAGCTGTCATGGCCCACACCCCTCCATCTGGCTTCCCGTCCGCGTGTAGGCAAACGTGTCTCCACAACCTGTGTGGGCACAGTCCCCTCTGTCGAGCACATA
>JBBPRR010000386.1:0-25091 GCA_038093115.1 Hortiboletus flavorubellus
CCATCCCACCAATTTCAATGAATGTTACATGGTTAGAATCCCCTTGAAAGGAGGGTCATGGTCATATACATTTCATGTAATAATAAAAATTGACCTCATTGAACTATGCACGAATATGTCCTATAAATCTCCCTTGACCGTACTTGGCTTGGTAGTATTAGCTATGGCGAAAATCTCGTTTGATGGTAGTTACATTTTCCCTCATTTTTCATTTTTCAAGTGGCAGTGGGGGGTGGCTCATCATTTCTTTTTTTGATCAGTTGGCTATGGCGAAAATCTACCCTAACTAACCGAGACACCGAGACAAATATATCCCTATCAACCCTAATTTCTAACCAATCCTAACCAGCGTTACATTGGACCGGTTTTTCATTTGGCTGGTCGTGGGAATGTATGGTCGATTTGGTTGTTGTCTGGTTGGATTGTGTCAGATTTGCTATTGGCACATTTTTTATTTTGGTGAGCGGGGGGGGAAAGGGGGTGTTGATATTGTTGGAAAAGCATAGTCAGAGTAGTCAGAGTGTAGCAA
This sequence comes from Hortiboletus flavorubellus, assembly GCA_038093115.1. Taxonomy (NCBI): domain Eukaryota; kingdom Fungi; phylum Basidiomycota; class Agaricomycetes; order Boletales; family Boletaceae; genus Hortiboletus; species Hortiboletus flavorubellus. The sequence continues at coordinate 530 of JBBPRR010000386.1, forward strand.
AGTGTACCGAAATCTTTGGCTGGATCATTGGTAGTGCTTGATAGTAATGCATAATGCTTGTCTTACTCATGGCTTGGTATTAGCTATGGCGAAAATCTCAAAAAACATTGCTTGGTTTTTGCTTGATTTTCCTTAGAAATGTCATAGCTAGTGAGTGATTGAGGGGGGGTCGAATCCTTGGTTGGGGGTTTGTTTCGTTGTCCTAATTCCATCTTATCACCGTGGGATTTTCCTCGAAATTTGCTTCCTGGGATTGCTAGTGGTTATTTCCTGTTTGGATCGTTTTTGATTTTGGTCAGCGGGGGGAAAGAGGGGTTGGCGAAATTCCTAGCGAAAGCATAGTCAGAGTAGTCAGAGTGTAGGATTAGCTGTGGCGAAAATCTTGCTTGGCAGTAGTCAAGATATAGCTGAATTACTCAGTGGATGCAGTTGGCTATGGCGAAAATCTCGTCAGATGGTGGTTGCTTATTTGTTCTTTTTCTGCTATTTGGCTTGATTGTGAGCGGGGGTGAAGCGGGGGTGGGAGATGGCTTGCTATTCCCTTTTTTGGTCAGTTAGCTATGGCTTGTTATTTCTTTTTTGGCTTGCTTCTGAATTACTCAGTGGATGTAGTTGACTATGGACTATGATGATGTTTTATTTTTGTGTGACAAGTATTATATAGGCACAAACTTGCGCTTGAATTTGCTTTTCGCAGTGGTATCATAAGCAAGCATTGAATACTGATATGCTTTCCAAGCTTTATTATATGGATAAACCTGACAAATCTGATTATTGCATTGACATATATAATGGATCTCAATGATGTCACACTTCACATACCCTCCTTCATGCTGAGACTGATTCACTTGAGTATAACACATGAGTGCTCTTTTATAACCTTGTCATGGCAGGTATAACTTGTGTATGGTTATTGTGATGGTTGTATGTATGAGTATGACAGAGATCTCTTGATGAATATGAATGGTGTTTAGTAATCATGATCTACATGTTCTCATTCTCATCATCATCCTCTGAGGCAATCAATTCCCCGTCCTCATCCATCTCAACCTCGATTGCTATATCATCCATATGGACTTCATTCTCTGTATCATTGATCTCTTCCTCGCTGTCCATGCCTTCCCATTCGAGATTGGTGTCCAAGCTAAATCCACGATCCTGACACAAGATCTGAAGCTGTTCCAAAATCTCCCCTGCCTTGCCTTTGTCGCTAGTGGATATTTCCGTCTTTCCATCCTTTAAGGCTATGATGCTGAGCTCTTGAAGTCTTGGTAGCTTGTCATCGGTTAGAGCGTTGCAAAGTGCTTGAAGTTGGCTCGTCAGAGTTGTTGATGTTGATGCACATATGTATGGTATGTCCACCCATAGTACGGTGATGTGGTTTGTAAAGTGTGACTCCTTGTGAATGTTTGCTATCTCTAGCATTTCTTTGAGATATTTTTCATTCCTCTCTTGACGATCCAGGAAGCAGGCACATCCCTCTGTTGGTTGCAAGGATTCATCCCCTTCCTGCATGGAGTCTTCTTCAGTGGTGTTTTTACAACCACCATCTCCTTCCATATGGCTTGCGATGAGCCAGATTTTCAATCCTTCTGCCAGTGTGATCATGTTTAGTCGTGAGCATGTGGATCTAAACATGGCTAGTGTTGGACCATCCAAGTCTTTTGCAATCATGAGCAACAGCTCATTAGATAGAGTGTGAAGAGAAGGGTGCTGTCATGGCTAGCATAAGTTATCGATGTTTTATGCTTACACTGTTACTTACCATGCACATTATGCTTTATGATTTCGTGTCAATAAACTATTGTAAGTAGATGTATGTTACTCACTGACCTGAATTGTTTATACTTGTTTATCTTTTACCAAACTAGGAAGGTTGAAGTTGAAAGGCAAGTTGTGAGATGATGATATGGGAAAAGATATATTCTTTATATATTTGGAGCTGATTTGCTTATGTAATTTATTACTAAGCTACTCCTGTAGGTTTCTTGACATTTATTCATGTGGTTTGTTGCCCTATCATGCTGAAAATGTCATGTTGATGTGATTCTAATCATTCATTCTGATTTATTAGAAACACTGTTCATCTGATCCTTTCAGGCATAAACTTGCACTAATTTGTGCCAACATGTTAAAGCATATTCTATGTACAACACATGACATTGGTCATTTGTCCTTGAGCATCTACATACTCATGCCAATTGGGCATTTCTCGTTGTCTCGAACTCCGCGAACCAACTGCCATTATACAATTTGAAACCATCGTTCTTTCTGATGCGTGTTTTGCTCAGCTTCAGTTCAGCAATCTTCAATGCAGCATCCACTTTCGTTTTCTGTGACTTTAGACCAGTGTACAGCATGATTATGTCAAGAAGCTGTTCCTTGGAAGGACTCTTTGAATCGCATTGAAGAAAGAGTTGTTTTGTTGCTGCTGTTGCTCTTGCTGCCGTTGGAGAAAGAGTCATGTCCTTGCAGCACCAATAGAGGTCCCATAGTGGTCGCATCAGTCCAATCATGTGGTTGAACGTAGGCCTGATCATTTCTGGATTCAGAATGTGGAGTCGCACGGTGGCATACTTGTAGGCCATTTGATTCGAACCTGTCATACTTGCTTGTCAGTTGATTGTAGAGATTATCTCAATCCTTTCTCACCTGCTTTCTTTTGATATGTTTGACCTCTAGTCTCATCCTCCGACTCAGATTCTGAACCTGGCTCAGATTGAGGTTCATTGGATGGTTTGATGATGTTTTCTATGATATAAAGTTTTGTAATCAGGTTGTGACATTGACATTGCATACTATGTCATCTTTACACTTACCATCCTTGTCAGAGGCACTCAAGTCTGTAAGGACTTCTGCATCGTCCAAGTTTACATACGATACTTCTGCCACATGATCAACATCATTGTAACATTGAATGAGAATAATACACACCCATTTGGGAAGAGCCTGCTTCAAGCTCTTGGACTGCTGTTGCACCTTCTTGCTCGGGAGTTGGATGATATTGTGCCATCTGACTGATAAAGTCCATGTTAGCATCTTCTTTCTCTGCCACGTTGGAGACAATCCCCCCAAATACATCGGATGCTGTGTGGTGTTATGTATGTATTTAAAGGTTTGATACAATATTACATTACCTTGATCCACGGTCATGTCTGAGACCAAATTTGTTGTATTATTCCATAATGTCTTTGCCTCTGGAAAGGCTGTGGTGGTGGTGGTTGGCGAAATCGTGCGATGGTTTGCGCTCCCGACCATGGACTGATTGTCATCCATGACATTGGCTGGAGAGCCAACAAGGCTGAGTCTATCAAAGGAACCACTCATGGTATCAGGTTCTTCTGGAATGAGTTCTTCCCAGTAGTGTTTGCATTCCTCGTCTGTGGCGACCTCATAGTCTTCCACGTTGGGATACTCAGTCAGTTTGATTGCCAGCCAGGTTGGCATTTTTTTGACACCAAGTGAACGCATCACTTGCTTGGCCGACATTTGTCGTATTGCCTGTATGTCATGTGATTGATATACTTAATGCAAGCAGACGTGAGCAACTTGCCGGCAAAAACACCATGAGGGCCTCTTTCAAAGTGGGTGTGATCTTGCCTTGCCCGATGAGACCCAAATTCTCTGTCATGACACTATCCACGAGCGCTTCGATGGTGTTCAGATGCTCGGCAAGCATTTCCTTGGCAGCCTTGCATATAATGCATCCAGTGTGCACGTTTGATTTACATGGAACACACTGACCTTGGTTTTTGCTACATCAACGATAGGACTCTGAATGATGAAAAGGTTGAGCAGAATGTGAGAAAAGGTAGGAGAGAACTTGCCAGATGGGATGCCATGGCGTATTCTTGTGCAAGTTTGTGCAAAATACTATTTGTACTTGTTTGGTTTTGTTCAGATCGGGAAGGTGTTGGTTCAAGTTCAAGATGTGATGTGTGTGTTTTACTCACGCTCGTAGGTTTAAATATTCAGTGCCTTGCTTATGTAATCAAATGTGTCATGGTGCATGCCATGGATTGATCAGATCAAATCATTTCATTCATTGTTCGCGATATTGGAATGCAAGCCAAACAAGATAGACTATGATGTTAGACTACAACATAAGACTGATAATGTCCTCCAAGTTCATGATCTCGCTTGCAGAACCTTGCTGTATCACCATGTCAGCCTTTTTGATGAATTTAGAACCACCCTTGCAATCCTTGAATAGAACGATCTGATCATATATGACTTTCAGGGTAGGTTGTGTAGTCGAGCTGCAGATGTTGGTGATGACGTTGGTGACGTGAGAACTGTTTGCCTGCTTGGACCTTGCGTGATTGATGGCGAGATAGAGAATACCCAACAGGCAGGGCAATTGCTTTATGACCTGTGCGTCCTTGTCCTTGATCATGTTTTGGAACGTCGACCAGTCGAAGCTGTCCACGGCTGAGACGTGCTGTTAATTATGATTTGCATCATAAAGTGAAAGTGTCTTACCGTCTGTCATGTCCACGTCTTGATTGTCAAGTCGGGCACGGGCTTCTCCTCTCATGTCTGAGGAGCCTTGGCCTGCCTCTGTAAGCGTGCGTTTGCGGGATGTCTTGGCGACGATGACAGTGTCCTTTGCTGTTCCAGACCTTGGGTTGAGTTCTGCCTCGGGGGTTGAGGCTGAAATGTTTATTGAGCAGGGATGAGCACAAACTAGCGCTAGATTGTGCTATAGGAACTTGCCTGAAGAGACGACTTTGGAAGGACCTGCTTTGACTGACACACGCTCAGCCTCCTCATCACTGTCTTGAATCATCTCACGTGATTTGAACTTTTCTGAGTGGGATGTTAGTATATGGGGAGAATCTGAAGCTTATATTGACTCACTTTGATTGGCCACTCTTTCTGCCTGGGACATGCGAGATGAGAGAAAGATTTTGATCTCCTTGTGCTCTTTCTCCATCTCTTTGGACCGCTCGAGTATTGCAATACGTTGAGCTTGCTCTTCCTCCCAAATTTGTGCACTGTCATCCTGATAGGTCGGCATCGATTGAAGTGGGGCAATGACTGAGCCCAACTGCTCGCTTGTCCACCTTTGTGCCATCTCCTTGCTCATGGACTCGGGTAGTTCTGTTGGATAGACCTCGTCCATCTCATCCTTGTTCACCTTGTCCATTGGGTATGGCATGTGAGGATCCCGCTTGTGATGGACTGCCACCTCCGAATAGACTTTGAGTACCTAAAATATGATTCCTCGTCAGAGTTTGTGATAGTTGGGTATGTATACTCACGTCCAGCAGCTCCTCAACCTTTGTTAGAACTTGCGGCACTGCCTTGTTACCAAATCCCAAGCCAAGTCCTTCTGACAATGCAAGCTTTGCGATCTGCCGCATCTTCTTGTGGTTGTTCTCGCGCAACTGCAGGTATGTCGCAAGGCGAGCACTCTGATTGCCCAATGACTCGTCCCTGTCAAGTTCCAATGGTCCCTCCATGACGTCAAGAGGGTGGCTGACTGTGGGCTGTTTGTCATATTCGTCGTACCATGACCAATCGCCCTTCTTTGATGACTTTTGCAGGTATTTTTTGATCACGGTGTTCATGATGGTGCGCATCTGCCAAGCGCACTCTGTGGCCAGCAAGTCCTTGCGTGCTGTGAAGCTGACAAACAATGTTACCAGCTTCTTCATCAATGTGACAGGCTTTTTTACATTCTTGGCATCGAGCCAAGGGAATGCGGTATGACAAAGGGCATTTGAAACGAGAGCAATCATGTTGGTTTGCACGGTTTCAAAGTCATCGTTGCTGACATCCACCAACTCGGGAAGTCGAAGCATGCTATTTCCTGTCTCTTTGGTGATTTCGGGCCTTTTCAGCAAAAGGATGCGGGAGTCCTTGATGAGTCTCGTGATGGTGTCGACATAGTCCTTCCTTTGAAGTAAGGGTTGATCGAGCCTCTCCAAGGCCTTGGAACGAGCGAGCTTGACATAACTGTTCATTTGAATGAGGTGGGAGCGACGGCGTTGAAACAGTTTGCAATAAAACTATGCTCGCATGTCGGTCATCAACTGCCTCGCATAAACTAGCGCTGGTTTGTGCTGCTCACCTTGTTGATGTTCGAGGTATCCAACTTGGTGGCAAAAAAAGCCTCGATGCCACGAAGATGATCACGCCACATGGGTGGCTTTTGATCCGTTCCGGCCACAGTAAAGGGCTCGATCCATAGCGCAATCTCAAGCAATCGTAAGTCAATTGTGTATGACTCTAGCTTGGTTGTGATACTCACCTCGGTGATGGCCCCTTCGATCCCCTTGAGCTGTTCACCTAATGCATTCAAAAAGATCTTGTTTGGCAATGGAAACTCAGACATGAGTGTGTCTGGATAGATCTGGTTCATTAGACCACTTCTCAGAGCCTTGAGCTTTGCTGGCATGTGCCGTTGTAGTAACGCTGCCGTCCGGTTGGTTGTTATTCTCTTTGATGAGTCCCGTATGGCCTCTGCCTCTATGATTGCTTTGATCCAGTACTCGTTGAGTGTGTGTGCATAGTCGTTCCGCTCCTTCTGGTCGATCGAGGCAAAGTATTCGATCATGGGAATCTTGTCACCCTTGGCATGAAACAGCTTCACGTAAATCGAAGTCCATTCTTCAAAGTAGTGCTCGTCAAGGATTTGACAAGCTGCACGAGTGATTGGCTTTGTACAGTCCTCTCGGTGTCGTTCAAATTCCTTTTGAAAGGCATCTGCCTCCTTGTCTAGTGTAACATCCTTGGAGACATCTTTGAACTCGATCGGAGCACCCAGAAAATTGAGAACACGCATGCAATGCTGTATGAGGAAGATCATTGCCTATTGATGACGTGTGAATGGTGATTAGCACATGCCATTATGTTTGTGATGTCACTTACTCCACCGATCACTGGATACCATGTGTTGATGTTTCTGATGCTGAGTCCCGCTTTGATGTTGTCGCGGGAGCGAAAGTGTTCCATTTGAAACAGCAAAAAGAGTTCGTCAAACAGTTGCTCATCACGTAGAATCCTTCCTAGTGATGACTTGTTGAGACTGGCGATGGTCGTGAGTGCAGAGTCGATATACTTCCTGCGGGCATCTTTGGTGGACGTATGCAAGAGAATGTTCATCATGGTATGCAGAGAGTCGTTCTCTGAGTCCTGATGTGTGGGCAGCACTGAATTGCTTGCCAAGTGGTGTTCTATCATTGCTCGATTTTCGTGATTTTGAATAAAGTCTGATGAATAAACAGATTAGTTTGCATGGACACAAACTAGCGCAAGTTTGCGCTTTACAATTGACACATACCAAGGTCCACGAAGCGAACAAGCCAGACTCCATCTTCAGAGATGATCTTGTCGCACTTCTCGATGGTGTTTCGACAACCTTGAGCCATATTTCTCGACACACTTCCTTTCAGGCTTTCCAAGGCTTTCGTGCGATGAAGGTATGCCTCGCGGTAGTTGGAATGCTCTCTCATGTAGGTAAACCGGTGATTCCCATTGTATAACGTGCACGTCGACTTGGGTGCCTTCGACGTCCACTTGACATAGTTGTCGTATGGTTCTCGTTTCGCCTCTGTTTTGATCGAGTCTATGATCAAGTCAGACCTGTGAACACCAATGTCCAATGCGTGCTCAATGTGTCGGTTCAAAAGTCCATGCTGCTCGATTCCTGCCATGAATGTCCTCATGAATCCTGGATCAATGTTTCGAAGATTGATCTGTTGGCGTTGCATCTTTGGACCACGTCCCAAGTCCGACTCATCCATAATCGACATGAGTGCATAGCCTATGGTGGCCTCCTGAATCAAGGCCTTGATGCAATCCACTAGAAGTTGCACGGGTGTCAATTCGACCTCTTCGATGGCTGGCTCCTAAGCTTTGTTGTCAGCAATCATATTATAGATGGAATTTGACACTTACGTATGTCGAGTTCTTGATATGTCCCACTTGGTTAGCAGCACAATCAAGCGACAGTTTATGCTGTTATACTTGCCTTGTCCATGGTCTCGCCCCTCGTCTTTTTGACCGTCTAGTATGATTCAAATCAGTCAGCCATTTCAAGTATGAAAGAAAAACCACTTGCCACTCTAGCCTTGGCCTTTCCTTTGCCCTTGGGTACCTCTTTGCCTTTGCCTTTGTCCTTTGTAGCAGCATCACTTTCTTCATTTTGTTCCTCGTCCTAAAAGATTAATATCAAATTGGCACAAACTTGCACTAGTTTATGCTAGAGCCTACCGCGTGAGACACGACCGACATTGCATCAGACATCTAGTTAATGTCAAGGTGAGTGTTCATGTCCACCAAGCTACATTTGACTTGCCTGCATATTCTCCTCGTTCGATGCCTAATGATAGAGTATGACGTGTGAGCACACATCCACATTAAACTATATAACTTACTTGATCTTGTTGCACAGAGTTTGAGGGTGTAGAACTCCTGGTCTCAACTTGGACTGGCTGTGCAGTGCTAGTACCATCCACTAGAGTCTGCTGTTGTGAGTGATCAGCACAAACTAGCACTGGTTTATGCTCGCTTACCTCAACAGTCTGTTGAATCTCTGTATTCTGAACCTACAACATTGTACACAGTAGGCATAAGCTAGCGCTAGTTTGTGCCAGTCCCTCACCTGCTCCATGTCTACATCGCCTGTCGTCGTCAATATGACGGCAGCAGAAGCAATGTCCTGACAATCAAAGCATAAACTCACGCTCTTTTGTGCATTTGGAAAGAATTACTTACAGCACTGTTGTTGGTCTGATTATATGAGCAGGCAATCAGATAGAGGTGACAAAGCAAGACTTGCACTTACAGCCATTCAGCTTTGTTGTGGTATATTTGGTTGCTTATCCAAAAGAGGAAGGTAGTGGTTGTAGTTCAAGTTGTGTTTCAGCACAGCCATTGTCAGGTCACCAACTATATAGTTTTGCTTATATAATATTTTTCCTTTTTTAGTCACCACTTGTATCCTCGCATGTCTCATATTCCTGCATGTTACCACAACCACTATATACATGGGCAAGCAAGCACTGTGTAGCACAGTCTAGCGCTCATTTGTGCTACAGTCCATCTCTGTGTACCACAAGAACAGGTCGATTAGATTGCTATTTCGCCCCCGTTTCGGTGCATCCATCAGCCAGTCTGTGAATATAGCCAACTTTGACCATTTCGTTTCAAAGTATGTTTCAGCGCGCAACTTTACTGCTGTGCTGTGATAGATGGCAAATGCCAGTGGAGCCACAATGTCTGCATACTCGCATGTGATCCTTCCTCCCTTTTCCGTCTTGGTGAATGTCGGATGAAGACTGTCGTTGATCTGCGGAACATGACATACGAAGCAGATTTTGCTGTGGTGTTTGCGATACTGGAGTCCCTGTCTCCACTCCTTGTACATACTCCAGGTGACATGTAGGCGCTCCCCCAAGGATGGACATCGCATCAGCTCATGTCGACTCATGGCACCTGTGGAAGAATGAACGAGACAAATGCAACAGGTATGCAGTAGCGATTGCAGTTCCTTCTGCAGGCGCTCCGCCATTTCCAGCACTCCTATCTCTTGTCGTGCCCTGAGCTCTCTGACCTGCTCAGTAGCCTTGGCAAAGGATTCTGGTACATCCATGGCCTTCATCATCTCCGTCGTGCTAGTCTTGTGACGTGGCATGCTTGCCATGCGTATTTCTCCTGGATGGTGGCTTTCGTCTTGACTGCATACTGAGCATCGCTGGTTTTGCTCGTCTTGATGACAGCCGACTCCCACGCCGTCTACGTACAAGGTGATTCCATAGCGAAGGCAGCGCTTCATGCCATAAAGGTGTAGATGATCGAGGATGGCTTGCTCGTTGCTCCTCTCTATCTCGTCCTCCTTGCTGCTTTCCTTCCATGATTTTGTAGGCACCAGCGTGTGGCATACGGCAGGTATGCCATCCCGACCTGCTCTGCCTTGTCCTTGCACATACTCCAACATGTCGAATGGCTTGTCCGCATGTACCACTAGGCGAACATGTGGATAGTCATTGCCCGTGCTGAAGGCGGACGTGGCTACCATGACTTTGCTATCACGACCGTCCACCCATGCCCTGTATGCTTCTTGACGCTCTGCTGCAGTCATGGTCTCCCTGTCTCCCACATAGCGGTGCCATCCCCAGGCACATGCAAGATCCGTGCACATGCCTACAGATGGTGCAAAGACCAATGCCCGATCTTGAGGCTGCCAGCTCTGCTGGTGTTGTTGCACTATTTCTTGTGCGCGTAAAGATAGCTCGGACTCCTTGGATGTCTTTTCCAGTATATACTTGAGCTCTGGTCGGTTCGTGCCCTGCCGGCAAACAATGGCATCTCCAAGAAGGTGATACATTTCAAAGATCCGAGACATGAATGCTGGAGGGAGGGTTGCACTGAGCAACACCAATGGTGCTGGTTCCGAACGTATGTTGTAAAAGTGTTCCAAAGTGGTGCGATAACCTTTTGCGATCAAAGGTATGTGAGCTTCGTCCACCACGATGCGTGCAATCTCCTTGCGCCGAGCTAGATCAGAAAGGGCAGCACGCCAATGGGACGTTTGCGATTTGTCTGCTGATACAAGAATTAGATTGTGCCTCGTGTCCAGCTCCTTGTTTGACTGATATGTTTGGTGGGGCACATTCATGTCTAGGAGACGTCGTTCATAGTCCATGATGAGTGAGTTGAGTGGCAGAACCAGGATTGTGACTGCGTCTGCTTCCAACAAGCTGGGCACGATCGCCAGCATTGACTTCCCTCCCCCTGTCGGAAGGACTACGACAACATCCTTTTTACGTTTCAAAACAGAATTCATTGCTGCCTGTTGCTGTGGAGATCGCCATGTAGCGTTCTTGTTTCTTAACAATGTTTGCATCTTCTTTAATGCCAAAGATGATAGATCCCATGTTTGTGAGGACGTTGGCGTAGTCTGGCGCAAGATTGTGTTGACCTCTGGGGCTGTCATTCAGAGTGATCAGACTAATCTGGGTGTTGTTGCTGATACTGCATGATTTACCTGTTATGGACATTGAGCTGGATGACGAGTTCCAATGTCGTGATGTGCTAGTTTTCTCCACTGAGAACATGATGAATCAAGGCATGTTGAGGTTTTCAAGCGTAATGACTTACCTGCTACCCTTGGCATGAATGATGGGCCAGTCTTTCCCAAGTCCTCTTCCAGGTTCTCTTCCTCTGTGTCCGTGTCACTGTTCTCTACCACCTCCTTTTGTTTGCCTTGTGTCTTTTCTGAAGGATTCGATTTCAAAGATTTCGTTAGACTGTGCACGAGCTCTGTCAGCATGGGAGTCAGACGTTCCACCACACGAGCTGCAATGTTCTCCACCATAACTGTCTCCTGATGGACAGCAGCATATTCTTGCGCAAGATTGTGTCTGTTTGTGGTAGGCTGGTTGAAAGAAAGGTCCTGCTCTTTGAGTGTACAGGTTCGTGCTTGCTGATATGAGAGCCCCTTGCCCCCAGGCATTACTCCACAGCGCTCCTGCCATGTCGTGCTTGCCTGTAGGAACAATGGTAGCATGTCCTCCCCAACTCCAGCCAAGCTTTGGGTGCTCAGACCATAGATGCGGCTCTCCATGGCCCGTGAGTGTCCAGCCTGCAATGCTTCCACATCCTCCTCCTGGTCTATTCCTATAATATCTTCTGTTGAACACTTGAACTTGCGTCTCCATGCAGTTTGAATGTGCCGCCATGGATTGATCGTTAGAGCAAATCCAACGTGAGGTAGGCTATGCTTTGCCATGATGGTTGACAAATCCTCTGAAGTGAACTTCCTGTTGAAGTTGACAAAAACAAGGTCCCTATAGAGCTGCACCACTTTCTCGTCCTTGAAGCAGATCTTGGCTGCAAGTTGTGCAAAGGGGCGGGCAATGGCAAGATCTTGTATGAGGATGTCGCTGGTGACAGCATCCAGACCATGAGGTATGACTTTCTCGTGGCCTGTGAGTGCTGTGGTCTTGCAATACTGGGAGAGTAGGGTGACGTGTCGTCCAAAAATCATGAGGTTGCGTGTCGACCTCGTCTGCATGTTGCGATAAGTCATGGCAGTCAACTCTGTTCCTCTGTTTGGTGCTCCACCAAGCATCTCTACACGGAGCAAGAGCAGCTTTTGTAGCTCAGCATAGTCTTGCAGCCAGCCTCGCAGTGCAGCATGATTCCAAATCAACTCTCCGTCTTGTTGTAGTAGGAAGCGTGAGAATGAACCCTGACCCTTGACGACGGCGCGCACCAGGCGTGCACGATCCTTGAAGCATGTATTCCTGGGGTCAAATAGAAAGGAGTATCCTACGTTCTTGTTGGTCGCGTCGTCCATCAGGTCTTCATAGTCTGCTCTGAGGGCCAATCCACGCAAGACTTTGTTTTCCCAAGTCTTGATGAGACTGTCTTCGACGTTTCGAAAGATGCTACATATATCTGAAAAGGAGATAGGATTGCCCTTATACTTGAGTGTTGACCAAGCCTCTGTGTCAGTCCACCAGATTCGTGGCAGTCCCATGGTGTCGTATGCGATGGAGCATGCTCTATGCTGTAGGGAGCGTAGTCGGGCAAACGTGGAGTAAGTTTTTTCCGTAAACCATGGTTGAAGGGCATCGCAGGCCATGGCTTCTGTCGTGCCATCCTGAGAGTCTACACGTGCTCTGATCTCCTTGAGGAATGTGAGACGCATGCAATATTCTAGCTTTGCAATAAGCTTGGTCACGTCCTTGGGTTCTTTGAAAGATCCATCCTGGTTTAATGTGAGCAAAGCCAATCCAGCCTCGGTCGGATCGGTGATGCGGGTTGAGTTAGTTCGCTTGGACCAGGTGGTGGTCCACATTTGAAGCAACAGCTTGTGTAGCTGCTCTGTGACCTGAGATTCCTCTGCCTTATTTTGCAACATATCTTCGAGGGTGGCAATCGTAAGATTGAAGCCGTCATTCATCTCCAGCCATCCATGTCGCAAGAGTTTGGCAACAATGCACACGACAGGAATGATATAGTTTTTTGTTGTGGCCTCTAACATATGTTTGTGAAATGGCATGTTGGAAATGCCGCTATACCGTCGTGCAAGGCATAAGTCATCGCTGGTTTGTGCCTGCAAAGTCAACTCACTTTTTCACTGGATCTGGTGAGTTGATGCGTTGAAGGACAAGCTCGTCGCTCGTCTCTATCAGCTCCAGAGCTTGTTGAAAGTAGCACCCCATGATGTTATGCAAGTTCTTTAGACAATTGACTTCTTTCGGTTGGGGTAGTGCAATGGATTGACGTAGCCAATCGATGGAGAAGCCAGAACCTGCCACGTATTCATGCCAGCGTGTCGTATGCAGCCAGGGGGTGATGAACCGATGATCCATGGGAACTTGTATGTTTTCGAGCTGCTCTTCCATCTCGTTCATTAGTTGCTCTACGACGGAATCCATTGCTATTGTCGTTGGAACAACAATCTCCCAAAAGGTACGTTGACTGCCAGCACCCTCTGTTTTCATTCTTTGTGCCTTACAGGTGCGCCACTTTTGGGGTATTGGAGCGTCCTCATGCTGGCGAACATGATGTTCTCTCATGTTCTTTGCTTTGGTCATCACCATTGGACAATGGTTACATGCAAGGGCATCACACACAGCGAGACCATGCACCACAGACCGTGGACCTGTGATGTTGATTGGTAAAGAGGATGCCAATTGTAGCTCGTTCACCATGTCATCGAATTGTCGTTGTTGGAAGACAGAGACAAGTTCAGGATGTTTGTTAACAATATGTGCTCGTGTGGTGGATGTGACGATGGCTTCCTTGCAGACCTGACAGACTAGAAAGTGGAACTCTGCATTGACTGCCAGATTCAGGCTGTTCAAGTAGGGGTGTTGAATAAAAGGCAGATCAGAGGTGTTGTGGTGGACTGTGACTGATCTTGTGGATATGGTCCGAGTGCTTGATGATGCCTGATGCTGCTGTGTGTCATCATGTGTGGTCATGCTCACGAGGGACTGATATTTTGGGTGAGCATTGTGTCTATGATAAAAGAAAAGCTTTACCATCAAGGAGGGTCCATCAAATCCCATGGGAGAAACGGGATCCAGATGACGAGGTGACATGATGTTCTTGTCATCCATGGATCTCGGAGTGGTTATCTATGAATGTTTTAGATCGTCATTCAAAGTATCTTTATATATCTGCACACACCTGACGTGGAGATCTCATGACAATGTCATCCATCAGCGTTGGTGAGGGAGACTTCATGACTTGATCCTGGATGTGATGATCATTGATCATATGATCTGGCATTGGACTATGTTTACTTACCTCGGCTTCCAAGATGGTCATGATTTCCAAGGGAGTTGTATGAATATCTTTTCTTGGAGCATGCTGATAAACAGATTTGTTCTATGAGAAGAGCATAAACTAGCGCTGCTTTGTGCCTACTTACCTGACCCTTCTGTACTGTCATGACCTCTGACGTGTTGGAATGGTTATTGTTTGCTGAAATGGGCTGATCTACATATTGCTTATGTAATTTGATTGTTAGCAGAGGTGCAGGACTGGCTTCTGAAATGATATCTTACTTTTTTCTCAGGACCGAGCCAAGTGGTCTTGAGATTCTTCATGTGCTTTTGCAAGGCATCAATGGTGATGAATCCTTGATGTTTGGGACACTTGTCATGAGAGCAATAACAGATGAAGGTACCATTGTCGTGGCGTGTGGTGGTGATCTCCTGTCCATCATAGGCCATGAAGGTAACTGTCTTGACACACTTCTTCCAATGCTTGTCATGAAGGACTTTGTTGTTGAACTCCAGCCCACATTCTGTACATACGCGAGTCATGGTAATAATCAGATGACTGGAAGGATGGGTGGTGATGGTTGTGGTTTGAGGTCAAGAGGTAATGTGGCTATGTTTCTCACAATACTTGTTTGTATCTAGTTTGTTATTGCCTTTCTGGGAATTTTCTTCTATGTCAATGTGCATACTACTGTATGTAAATTATTTTGAACTTGGTCAGACAGTCTATCTTGAATTATCTTGTTGAGTCAGTTGTTTATTCTATTATGATCATGTCACTTTCTGTCATGTTTACTTGTTGATCCTAGGAAATGGTCTGCTTTTCATATCATACCTGATGATTCATCATCTGCTAGAAATCTGGTTGTGATGTATGTTCCTCTTGCCTTGTTGAATGAATATGAGTATGATGTATAACATCCCTGAACTGTCTTATATGCTGGTCAAGTATGTACATCCTGACAAACTGATATATTTCCTAGTATTTTGATGTTCATAAAGAAGACATTCAATGAATTTTAGTGAGTGGGGGAAAGGAGGTTGAACTCCTAATTAAATTGTAAGATCAATCATGATGAAAATTTCTTTTGATGGTAGGGCTGTATTTTCTTTTTGAAGGAATGGCTTGTTATTACCTTTTTTCATCAGTTAGCTATCTTGACATTCTTTGATTATATTTGCCTGGATAGTATTGGTTGTTGCAAAAATAACCATAAGATGATGCTACTTCTTTTCATTGATTTTGCTTTTTTGTGAATGAGGATGGAGTGGTAGTCCATGATGGCTTGTTCAGATAGTCAGAGCATAGCAAAACATAGCACTTGAAGGTTGTCTTTTCAATGCTGTCGACAGAAATGCTATCAAGATCGTTTGTCATGAATAATTGATTGTCATCAAATGGCTGTTTTGAAGTTCATTGTGTTATCTCCATTTGTTGACATCAATGTTAAAGAATGGTACTGTTTCATGATTTTCCTGATGGGCTGCATGTTAAGCAAACTTGAGGTATGACACAAACCATCGCTGGACTATGCTTGAGGGTTGATTTCCATGTTTGATGAGCGCTTCCATGACTGTGACTGCCATATTGGGGAGCGCTTCCGTGACGTGTGAGCGCTTCCGTGACTGTGATTGCCATATCTGGGAGTGCTTCCGTGACGTGTGAGCGCTTCCGTGACAGGTGACTTTCGTTATCGTTTTTGGGTGGCTGGCACAGACAAGCGCCAGGATATGCCTCAAAGGAGGGGTGGGCAAGGGCGCTTCCGTGGGAAAGGCGCTTCCGCCGCAGACCCTCTGCGGCCCGAAGGAGATAATTAGGTTTGCTTTACTTTACTCTACTTTACTGTTGTTTTCCTTTGTCTTTACTCTTACTTTACTTTACTTTGTCTTTGTTCTTGTCTTTTGCTCACGTACCCATTACTATTTCTCATTCACAGTACTCGCTCCCCTTGCTTTCACTCTTATTATCATTCCTTTCTTCTCACATTCTCATTTCCTACACTTTTTATTACACTTCTTCACTTTCTTCTCTTTTTCATTCCTCTTCTTCTTTTCTCTCATTCTTTTACCATTACTCTTTCTTCCACTATCATTTAAATATTCATTCACTTATTCATATCTTGTTCTACCATCTATTCATATTTTTACAAATCTCTAAATACAATGGTCGTTTCGTCAATACATCCTAGTTGTCAATAAAATTTTGTTCAATCTCTTCCATTATTGCTTTATATATCTCAACTGCTTATATCAAATCCAATCCATTATCAGTTTACAATTCACTGATGAATAAGTCACATGTCACCCATTCATCATCTAAACAACCCTAGTAATTTATTCATTATCTTGTTGCCATAAACTATATGTAACAGAAGTTACAAAATATTCCTGTTTTGTTAGTTTTTTTTTTTTTTTTTCAACATCCATCAATTGATACTAGTTTTTCATTTATTATGCCTTCAATACAGGAAGGTAGTACAAATGATTAGCAAGGCTGTGTGATCAGTATCATTTGTTTATAGTATATTACTATGCATCACATATGAGGAGTGAATAATAAACAAAAAACAAGAGGAAGGAAGAAAAAAAACAGAGAAAAAGGAGGGTGCTGCACAAAGAATTGAATTCCATATATAGCATGAAACAGTCAAAAATAAATGTCGTTGTGATACTCTACATGAAATTGATTTGAATGAAAAAGTAGGCCATGATATGAGTTGGTAGAAAATAAAAGTAACCGTAATACCAGGCCTGACCAAACAAACAAATAATAGATAACCACTAAATAAGCTATATGATTTGTACATTTAAATATCATAATTTTTCCTTGACTAGACATCTTACTGTGCTTATGTGATGGGTAGATCGTCTTTTTTTCAATATCTATTAGTTGATTCATTTCATGTGGCTTTATCACCAGCTATAGAAATAATTAATACCTGATAAGTATCGCATGTACATATACCTATAACAATGTTGAAAGTGGAAAGTGGAAAGTGGAAAGTGGAAAGTGGAAAGTGGCCAATCAGTATTCCAAAAAATGATTATATAATGAGTTATGATCAACTGATTAACACATGTCAAAAACAAAACAAAAACTTACCCATCCCATAAGTATGATTAGATCTCAAAAATTACTATATTTAGACATACATACCATATGGTCTGCTTAGTACTAATCTATTGTCTGTTCGTTTAATCAGCCCTAGTGCCATAGCCACTTTTGTTTTTGGCTGTCTAGCATTCTGACATATTTTATTTCAAATGATTCGTCTGTCATGTGTCACATGATGGGTTGATAAGATACAAATGGACATAGGTAATAGGTAGTATACTATACTGAACCTGTCACATGTAATTGTGCCAGGAGGTGGTTGAAGATGGTGGTTCGGAATCTGATGCTACACTCATTGTACCATGTTTCCAATCAAAAACAGTATATTCATTTGACTAACTAATGCAATCAAACAAACAAAAAACACAAGGAGGAATTGTTTTTAAAATGGGCGCACAGTACGTCTTCTAACGTGCACACAATATTATTTGATGCACACTACTTTTTAATGCGCATGCAATATTATTTGGGGCGTGTCAACAATAAATTGTAGCAGGATTAAATGTGCAGAAATCACGCCATAAGGTACAATGGGTAAACATCTAGTAAGAATAATAAGCTACGATCATTAGAGTATATCAAGCCAGAATGATGAATGTTGATGTGAGGAGGTGATTTTATGTTTAGATGGAATGCAAGCATATTCTTGTCCATGAGGAATGATTTATGACACATTGATTGTAGTCACTGGGGGTGTATGATGTGAGGATGAAGTCATGGACGCGTCCAATGTAGAGTATGTGTGTGTGTGGTGCAAGAGACTTGCTAAATGGTTAGCAGTGTCTGTTATCATCGAGGGTGTTTAAACTCAACAAAACGAAATGCGGACACCCATGCTCCGATCTGCACAGAATCCATAAAGCGTGTGATATGATGGATATGATGACTAACAATCACTACGAATGTGAGGTATCCATTCGACAGAGATACGAAATATTGTCATATATCGGCCAACCCAAGGACGATTTTAGATACATCAGTAAATCTCCACATTACTTATGAACACTTAAATGCACTTATTCACTTATTCACTTATTCAAGTATATAAGTATACAAATATTGCTCAAGTAGCCATTAAGTGTGCTAAGTTAAGTGTGCTAAGTGTCCAAGTGGAATGCCCAGTCACGATGAAGAATTGTGTCAACACCGGGAATCGAACTCGCGATCACCTGTGGTTACCAAAAACGGTAGCGAGAGCAAACTAACCGTTACACCACACGACTTCAACAAGCTATCAGCGCTACAGATATATGACTACATACTAGATCAATAGGTTGAAAAATTTGCGCAAGTCCACATTTGTGTCCGACGTGCTGTTCAACTCCCCACCACCGGTACATCACCCACCAACATTGTCACCCATACACCCCCACACTCATCACACAAAGTACTAAAGCTGTATACTAATTGTGACGTGTGACTCCACCCGATACAGCATATAAAGTTCTTATAAAGTCTTATATCCCCTATATAAACCAAGATGCTTATTGGCCATTGGTAACATAATGGCCAACTGAACTTACCTGTATGGTTTATTCTTATATTATCTATATTATGGAAATTATACACCTTGGATGACCATATAAAGGGTATATAACATTTTCGTGCTCAGAGTGATGCTACCGCCCACATCACAGTCCAATACACGCACTCGCACAGCCACGTCCCGCTCGCTCGTTGCATCCAACCAACGTCCAACCGTTTCGCATGCGACCGAGATCTCACTCAACAGAAAAAGATGTAAAAAAAGACAAGTGCTCATTCGACCCGTTCACCGCACCCACCACCCTCCCAGCCTCGAGCGACCTGGTCGTCCACCTCGCCTAGGTCCTACCGTGCCCACTCACGCGCCCCCGCTCGCATGCGAGCCAGCGCTCGCTCAACAAAAGAAAAAAGAAAAAAAGATAAGTGCCGTCCCGTTCGACCCGTTCTCCGTACCCACCCCCCTCAGCCTTCTCCCTCTCCCTCTTCACAACGGCAACGCGATGCGACGCGCGCAGCAACGATGACGACGGCGGCACGTCGATCGCACCAGCCCGTGCCACCAGACGCGACGACGACGCCACACGCCAGCGCTCACTCATCAAAAGAGAAAAGAAAAAAAGGTAAGTACTACCGTCCCGTTCGACCCGTTCACCGTACCCACTGCCCATCAGCCCTCTCCCTCTCCCTCTTCACAACAACGATGGCTCAACGTGACGCGCGCAGCAACGATGACGATGGTGGCACGTCAATCAATCGCACCAGCCCGTGCCACTAGACGTGACGACGACGCCACACGGCGCACGCAATGGCGACTGCCCGACGCGACCCGTGCAGCAACGACGACGACGACCATGGCACAATGGCACCACTGTGCCCGTGCCATCAGACGTGACGACGCGACGACGACGAGAGTGCCACGTCGACGGGACCACCCTGCGCATGCTACCAGACGCGACAGTGACGCCACGCCACGCACGCAACCCGTGCACATGGCAGCAGAGGCGACAACGGCAACGCGATGTGACGTCCGCAGCAACGACAACGACGACGGCGACGGCGACAACGGCACCACTGTGCCCGTGCCACCAGACACGACCACGACGATGACGCCACACAACGCGTGCGCACCGTTGCCCAGGGCATGTTCGAGCCGCGAGGATCATCCAGATGGCGAGCGGCAGGGGGGCGGTGGGTCGCGGTGCGGTAGGCGGGCTGGGGCATATTATTACTTAGTCACTTAAATACTTGCTTTACTTGGGTACTTGGAATAGGTCGTTTGCGAGAATGTGCGCTCAAGCGCGTAAGTGCTGATAAGTGTGTTTCAAGTATAGAGATCTGCTTGAAATTTACTTGGACCGTTTGGGTCGCCAAGCCGGTATAAGTAACTTTAAGTAAGCTTCAAGCGAGGTTAAGTAATGTGGAGATTTGCCGATGTATGAATGAACCACATTTAAATTTGACGTGTCGTTTCTGCATTGGATCTGAAACGTTGACAAATCACGTCTTCACAACGACCATTGTTGAGACGAATCGACTACAGGTCAATTTGACGTATCAATTCTGCAGAGATATGCAACATTGTCATATCTCGGCCATTTCGACGTCCAAAACGCCTCGATTAGACTGCGATCGATGAACCACACGAAATAACAGAATATGTGGCGTCCACGAGGAGTGTTCTATAAGGACAACGATCATTTACATCATTTACGAACTAATCCGATGTTCCCGACAACATAGTATGCGCGAGAGAGCAACTTAGTATATGCGATGAGGATGTGCGACGACATACCGAGATATGTCCTGGAATGTGATATCGGTGAAATGATGCCACAAACCACCGAGATGTAACATATATAACGATATCGGTGAATGGTTGGATCAAATGCGCGTAAGGGTTGGTGGTGTGTGTGACGCACCCATCACGAACTATAAGACACGATCCATTGGAACGAGAATACCATATTGGTTGAAGTATCGTCATCAAAATGGACGATATAGTATGCAATGGAGGATATCAGCAAATATGTGACTGTATATAATCAAGTACAGGGATATGGATTAGACACATCGATGGAAGATATTGCATCGTTATGATGGTTGTTGTCGCCGAGATAACAGACAATGACCAATGTCGGCGAGAATGTAAGTACAATACGGTCGTTAGATACATTGTAAATATACATTTAAATGTGAGTGTATCCACAGCACGGGCAAACAAAGAATTGGATGGTTATACCGTTGGGCCATATGTTGTCAAAGTGAATCCCAGTGTCCCAACCGGGAAGCTCGTAACCATCCGCCCGATATCTATCCAATACGGACCTGGCAAGACCGGTGTACGAGCCGTTTCCAGACACTGGGTGCTCACCACCGCGGGCCGTCGGGTACAGATTGTATTGTACAAGTTTGTCGGGAATGTTGTCAAGATCGACCATGTCGTCACGAACGTCGGAGGTGGAGACGGGGTAGTCGGTGTCGATGCATTGGAGATGCACCCATCCGTCGCATGTAGGGCAGTAGCGTTGTTCGAAACGAGGGTCGTAGAGACTCGTGGGACAGTCTGTGAGAATGCACTCATTGTGTGTCTAGACGGAGTTGTTCAACGGAATCTTCAGAGTGGGAGAGACTCACCGTCAGCGTGACGTGTTTCACGCGTTGATCGCCATTCCGTGCGCGTCCCATTCGGAGTCGGGCTGTCCATCGCGTGAACAGCGAATCATCTTCGTGTCGGATGAATGGGAGGGAATCGTTGTTCGTCACTTCGTCGAAGACGCGGATTGTAATATGTGCTGTGGCAAGTGCTATGAATGGGTTGTCTGACAGGAGTGAGGTACGATGTGCTTACACTCGATGCATCGGTAGTCGATGAGAGATGAATGGTTGGTATCGACGAGCTCGTGATCGAGCATGTTGTCATGGATGCTGCGAAGGCGAGCTTGAGAACGGTAGAGGTGGCGGAATTGAATAGGACTTACCGCCGAGAGTCCCCACAACGAGATGTAGTAAAGTCCACTCTTCGATAGAACCAGCGAACGCGAACGTAGACGACTGGCTGGACGGGTCGCATCGCGTCAATTTGGAATGGAGCAGAAATGAGGGATATGACTCACCGGGAATCCGTCGAGAGACGGTGCCAGGACGTCGTCGACGGTCGCGTACCAGTAGTCCAATGGTCCAAGGGAATCTCGGGGGATCTGCTCTTGCTCGATGTTGTTGACTTTGATGCTAGGGAGATATGTGAAGTAATTCGTGTGCGACAGAAACGACAACATACCGGTCACCCTTTTTGATTCTCATGATTGTGAACGACGCGCCGGTGTCGTCTTCCAGTTCTTCGTCGACTGGAAAGCGGACTGGAGAAAATGGATCGTTTGGTGAGGCAGGAAATGGGGTTAGCAACGTGGCACGTACTTGTGAGCTTGTCGTAAGAACGCATTCCCTCTGGAATGACGGTGGATTGGGGTTGTTCCATGGCGATGTCTTGGGAAATGGCGGATACGATGTCTGCGGAACGTGACATGTCGACGGGATGGCTGAGGATGAAGATGGGATGGTGATGGGGGTGAGAAGTTTATTTGCGCGACTTGAATACGAACCGAGATGTCGCGATCGTTGTCCACTCGCTTACGGTGTGGACTCTATTTTTATGGATTGACGGATTGACGTCCAAACGTGGAAATGACTGGATATGGAATACAATCGAAAGAGTGGAGTATGGAGTACGATCGCTACCATAAATGGTCGTTGATGAAGCAAATTCCGGAAACGGACGATAGACACGCTTAGCCGTGTCACGACAGACACACAGTCGCTGCGAACGAGACTGAAATTACCACAATATGTCAGATCGCACGTTCTTATTCGCCGAGATATCAGAGGATGCTGAATCTCGGCCATCTCAAACGACCTCGTGGTCGTCTAGTTAGATACGCCTATCACCGAGAGTTGTAGACCGAGGCGATGTCTGCACGACGGTGGCACCTACGAACAACGAACCACGGGAACTACGACTACTCGTGCCGATAGCGGCACGCGATGCCTTCGCCCACCTTCATCACACCATGGTTGTGAAAGGCTCTCGATCTGTCCGTCAAGATCGCCTTCTGACTACGCCGAGATATTTCGTTCTCTTAAATCTCGGCGCTTCAAGGAGCATAGTTGGGTTGTTTTGGATGGGTTGGGATCAGAGATCCACGACCGTGTGGTATCACACGAGAATCATTCCGGAGCGCAGGTCGTGGGATATAAGATACTATTCGCTATGGCTGTTACGTGTAGATCGTCGTGATAACATGATATACGGGCGTATCTACGAATCAAGAGTAACGCGGACGACTTCTGGACGGTCCCTCATCTCTATCTGAGGATGATAGAACGACGTCGTCTGCATTGCTGTCAGTAGCGCGACGTTTTCGGGACGGTCGTGGAGGCGTGAACAGAGACCTGTCTACCTGACCGCGAGTGGCGACCCATCGGGATGCCAAGAGCGCTTTGGCCGTGTGTTCGCCGGCGAGAGACACGATGGCGTCATACGCGCCGTACTGCTTGTCGGCCGTGAGGGTCTGTCGGACGTGGTTCCATTTGTCACGGAACACGTCGGAGTCGAAACTCTTCACGTCCTGGTGCCAACGAACGCCTTTGATCGTCCTGAGGGTCACCGGATAAGCGAGGCGGAAACGGAGGAATATGTTCGTGACCGAGATGCCCTTGTTCGCTGGAGCAGGAGAGAGAGAACGACATGAGAACGTCGTTTCGACGAGGACGACGTATGGGATGGGGGTACTCACTGTGCTTGTCCATGAAGCTCGTGAGGATCTTCCTTTGCTGGGGAGTCTGCTCTTTGGAGTGATGAGCGTACAACGCGGCAGCCAACGGAGAACGCTCGTCGAGAACTGCGATGACGAAAGTGGAAACCATCGTGATGAATGGCTCGATTTGAGATGCGCCCTTCTTGTCCGAACGGTCCTCCCAAGGGAGGTCTGCGAAGTAGTTCTGCAGGTCGGATTTGGACCAACTCCCTCGCGACAACAGCTTCCTCGGCGGAAAGACGTTGGGGATGATTCCGGCGAAAATCAGGGAGATGAAGATGCCGAGGGCGTGGATGGGGTTGTTGAGCGGATCGTAATTGTCTTCGACCCAAGCGTACACGGTCCTGCCGAAGTCGCCCGCATCGCTGGAGGCAAGGGAGGCATGTCGGATGGACCACTCCGAAGGGAGACAGGTCTTGTGCAGGACCTTGTGGAAGTTGGTGAGCCTGCATCGACATGCGGACCATGCGGCACGGGGGTCCTGCATCGCGATCTCGTCCGACGAGACCATGATCTCCGCTTGGCGAGTTTCTTCGGCGGAGAGGAGCCGGAAGTTGGGTTGCACGGCGGCAGACTCTGCGGAGCCGAGAGGTAGCCATATCGTGTGTAGGACGGTGGAGGGACGACGGCCTCTTGCGTTAGGATTTTCGACCGACTGAGACCATGGGACGTGATTGATCTTCAGTTTCAGCACGGAGCGTCGAATGTGGTAGGCATATCGTTTCTTGATCTCGTCGTCGTCGAGGATGGGGGCGAACAACCTTCTACCTGCGAGACGGGAGAGGGTGTCGAGAGCGGCCACGATGACGGGCTGAAAGATGCCATTTTGTATGTAAGGCGGTTCACGGCGTTTTCCGGCCCCGTTCAATATTTTGTCGGCGAGGAAGGAGACTGGTTTG